>NCKU01001204.1:0-27883 GCA_003675995.1 Dinothrombium tinctorium | reverse complement strand
CATCATATTGTGTCATTTGAATTTTGAAATTGAACTTTTACTATTTTTACATTTAAAATATGAAACGTGATTCGCTGTGAACATGTCACTGGTATTTAATGTATGAGAAAAGTTTTCGAGAAAACTTTGAATTTATGCGCAGTTTTTATGCTCGAAGGAAAAGTGAAATGCACTTCAATCTATCAAAGTTTCGATTTTCATGCTCGTTACAATAAGTGCGGAGCAAAAGTTTTGACACATGCCAAATAGGCATAACTTCTTATTATATTAATTTTATCGCGTTATTTATTTGCAAAAATTTCCCAAATTGTTTACAAATACGATCTCAATGATGAGTTTTAAAATGAATTTTTTTTATTCGTGTTGAAACTTTGAAAAGCAAATTATCCGAGTTTATAGTTTCAATTTGCTATTTTCATATTTTATTTCTATTCACTCAAGAATTCGTCCTAATTAAATTTCACGCTTGCATAAATCGTTGATCTGAATTAAACTCGTGAAATAAAATTCTTTAAATTTATTTAGCGCTTCTACTTCAGAATTTGGCGTAATCACTAATGAAATAATTTAATTTTAATTTAAACTCAATTGATTTCTCAATAAAAAAAATTAACTGAGAACTAAAAGTATCAAAACTTTTGTTAGACACTTTATTTTAAAATTTTCATTCTCAAGTTTAGATTTTCTTTAACTTAACTTAATTTCTCATTTTACCATTCTAGTTTAGTTAAACTAAAATATTTTTTTAAAAGTGTTTGCTGTGCAGCTTTCCATCTTTTTAATTAATCGAAAATTCGTTCAAACATTAAAAAGCAAACTTAAGTTAAATTTTATCGAATTATGTTGAATCAAAATTCAACGAAGCAACATAGAAGCAAGCATTGATTGCGTTCGAAATTCTTAATTTAGGGAATAAGTACTTTGGAAACGGTTGGGCGGAAAAAAATTCGATTGTGATATACAAAAAAATGTTTGGTCTAATTGTTTACATCGAGTTATTCGAAAAGAAATATGCGTGTAATTTATCCTCTGTATCCATTTCGTGATCATAATTTAACAATAAATGAAACTAACTATTTGCTCGCTATCGAAAAGGATTCATTACCTTTTCTAGAAAAGAATTACTACCTCGAGAATCGAGTAATTGTTATAGTCACGAAATGGTTATAATTATTGATTTTGAAAATTAACTAGGGACACTATTCACTATTTGAAAAGCGCAATTTTGCAGCGAAACTTCGCGTGCGAACAAAAAGTGTTCACTCACTGCTTTTCTGCGTTAACAGAGAACGAGAAAATTGACTCGATAACTCTTCAAACCATTCACTTCAATGAGACTCTATCTCATTCAACATTTTCTCGGCCATATATGTGTTCATTTTTTTCTAAATTAATTTTTCACTTATTATCTTACTTTGAAGAGCTCTAGGCATGTGATTAAGTGCTACTTGTTTAATACAAACAAGTTCGCTTCTATTTTCGACGAACAAATGAAACATTGTTCATGCTGAACGCGCGATAAAAAAGCTCTAAAAAGTGATCGAAATGATTAAAATATTCTTAAACACTCATAAATAAAGGAAGTTATTTCATTTGGATAAAAATGAAAAACTTTTTTGTTATTATGCGATAATTTGAATTTTTTAATCAGCAAAATATTTGCAACGTATATAGCTCATATACAACACATAGCTAATTTATCCATTAGAAAATGTTTGTGATAATCATGATAATAATTTTTATCTTGATAGCAATTTTTTCCTCATTTCGTAAAAAAATTACACACAGTTTTAAAATTCAGATTTTAATTTTTAATAACTAATTTTTTCAAATGTAAAAACAGTGTTATACGTTTGTGTTATTTGAAGTTTTATTTTAGACTTTTTTATGAGAAAAAATCTTTTATGTCATAAAATATTTTTTATGCAATAAAATTTTTTTACTCTTCACTTGTTTATAAAATTTTAATCATCAGTTAAATAAATATGCATTCATGACTAGCGAAAAATTTGTGAGAAAACCTTCTAAATTGTACTGAAATCACTACTACAATAGCCACAAAAAAACTGAATGAGTATTTTAAAATTTCAATGAAAATAAAAATAGTTGATTATAATTTTTGCCGGACAAGTTTAAAGCGGTAAATCACAGTTTCACTCTTTCCATGGAAATGAATCCGATTATTGTTTGTCGTTCAAAACATCGAACAATCAGTTCCTATGTTAATAGAAAAAATTTCATAAGACTTAAAAATCAAAGTTAAATTAAGATTTTATCGACAAAGAAAGATCAACTCATTCGCATTCAAATCTTAATTCATTTGCTTGCAACTTTATTTGCATATAAAATGTTAGCAAACTAAAAAGTCAGCAATACTAACTGAAGCTCACCTATTTTCATAAATTTCATTATG
Source organism: Dinothrombium tinctorium (assembly GCA_003675995.1). Lineage (NCBI taxonomy): Eukaryota > Metazoa > Arthropoda > Arachnida > Trombidiformes > Trombidiidae > Dinothrombium > Dinothrombium tinctorium. The sequence goes on along the minus strand of NCKU01001204.1, from coordinate 25,470 downwards.
AAAAAAAGAAAAATAAGAGGATGATGAAAAATTACATCCTTAATCGTATCCGGGTGCAGTTATTTCCAGTCAAATATTCGAAGTATTAAAAACAAATAAAAAATTTCTTCTTGAATTTGCTTCACAGCTCATAAAACCCAAATGTTGAGATCTCAGTTATGGTAGCTACCTATCTGCAATGACGCGCATTTCATTGACATGGCTCATATTTAATAGAGTATAAAAAGCAGCCGTTCGTAAGTAGTGAAAATATAATTTTATTGTTTCGAGTGAATCAGAGAAGCTTTGAAAATCTGCTCATAAATTTATATAAAAATTATTTACCTCATTTCAAATAACAACTATAATCCTTTAAGCATAAAAATTAAAATATTAATCTGCTTTTTAATTATTTTTTGTCGTTTAATTTGCATTCTAAAATTTAATCGCGGCAATTAAGCAGCAGAAAATTGAAAGTTAAATTTGACAAAATTTAACTAAATTTCTCTAAATTTATCATAATAGTGATATGAATAAGTCACTTTTGAAAAAGTATTATCATGAATTACGACAGATATCAGATCAAAGAAAACTTTATTCCATAAACGATTTTATTTCACGAAGTTTTGATTGTTTTACATTATTTATGAAGAATTTATGATACAAATACTTTGGTTAAGTTTTTAAGGTTAATACTTTTGGCTAATTTTAATTGCCCTAATGTATCAAATTTTTCACGTTATATTTGAATTTTGATCTAAATATTATATTAATTCTAAAAGAATAAAGCAAACGAACCAATTCGAAATCTCATTTTAAAACCAAGTCGAATATATGTTTTTAAATCGACAAGAAACTAGTCGATCCTCTAAGAGAAATCAGAAATAGTGAAAGCGAGAGCTAAGCTTTGATTGATTGTTATGCTTTGGTTGTATTATAAATAACCTCTTGGTCTTATCAGAATTTTTATAAGTTTGAAGCCACACGAGGTTTGATTTTCGCGATGGAATTATTGCAATATTTTTACTTAAAATGAATGATCTCTCCAAAAAAGTAACCAAGCACATTTTGATAACCCCTTAGAAAGAATAAATTATTTTTATTGTAGAAAATATACCCAATTTATAGTAGATCTCACTTTGCTTAATACTTAAGATAAAATGGACTCAACGGCCTAATCTCCATTTGCTCACTTTTACTGAAGTTGACACATTAATTGAAACAATACACCAGCATATCTCTACGGCAGTCGAGAGTAGCCTCTAATTTTCCTCAAATATCATCAAAATGCGAATTTTTTCAATAAAATGTTCAATATAAAAGTTTTTCATCGGTAAACGACGATTATTTTGACATCAAAAATATTTCGATATTTTATCTATTTTGCGAGTTATTTTTACTCAAAAAAGTGATTTCTTACTTTCTGAACAGCTTGTATATTCAGAGTTTGCCTTTTCATATTTTGCCATCGTTTGATTTCTTATTCGTCTTAATTTTGATTAAGTCAAGTCAACAATTCAAGTTAAAGTATTTTAACAAACATGTCTTAAACAGTTTCACAAATTTAATGAAAAAACTTACTCAAATTGAAAGTTAAACAGAAAGACAGGAAAGTCTTCCAAAAAAGTTTTTTCGAAATTTGATTCTTGAATAAGAGGATTTAAAAATTCGATCAATTAAAGATTGAATTCATTCTCACTTCAATGTATTGAAACTTTGAATTGAAACAACTTGCATTATTTTCATTTTATTTTTTATTTTCAAAGCAAATCTTTTTTCAATTCTACAAAATCCAGCAAAATTTTCAAAAGCCTTGTTCTTCGAAATAAATCGCAGCGTTAAAAAAAATTTATAAAAGCAAACAATGAAATGTTTTTACTCTTTTTTTTGGTGAAAACTTTCTCAAATTGTTACGAATATTTGACAAAGTTTGTCAAGTTTTTTAATCTTTCCAAACCAAATCTTTGCGATATTATTGTTAAAGTCAAAATGACTCAAGAACGCATAATGAAAATTAGCATAATTAATTAACATTCAACTTCATAGTAATTAAAGTTTTAGAATTTTCTCTTTATCAAAGAATTAGTTAAAATTTTAATTATGCATTTTAAATAAATTGGATTGACAATTTCAGATAAAAAATCATTTTTTAAAACTCTTTCCACTTAAATTTCTGATTATTAAGTAATTCTCTAAATCACCCTGTGCTCAAAAAGAGAAAATTTTATTAGTTTTGAACAAGTTAACAATGAAATCGAAACGAAATGAACAAATTCGTACTCGCTGGAGGCTTTTTTCACAACTAAATATTGCGATTTTGAGAAATCTCACAGCTTTAAATTCGCAAGCTTATTTACATTTCATTAAAAGCTAAATGGATTGAATAAATAAGATTCTTGATCTCTTCAATAGCTTCAGGTCGAAATAATTTGTGACGCAAGAAGCTTTGCGCATTTCGAATTAGAAGTGTACAACGAATTCTATTTTTTACTCCTCAAGTTTGTATTTCAATAGTAATCTGTAAAAATCATTTATTTATTTCAATTCTGAGTAAAAATAACATTAAAAAGCCATATTTTGCTTATATAGTAGTAACATCAAAGTAGTTACATCAAATGATGCAAATTTTTCGTCTCTTCTTTTCTACATGAGCTTAAGCAACCTCTAATAAAAGAGTTTATTAAAAAAAGATGTTTCTTGTTTGTTCTCACAAAATTATGAATAAAAAGTAAATATTTATATTTAAAAATGTTTTTCAATATTGATATTGAAGTAGTTTAATTTTTTTTTCAAAATAGTAAATATTTTACATAATTTGTCACTTCGCTCTATGTTAACTCCGATTACTTAGGATCTTTTCTTTTTTCAAATTAAAAAACATTTTTTAGGTCGCGAAACTTTTTAAAAAGTGATCCTCAATAAGAAAATAAGAGAATTTTCTATTTTTAAAGAAAATCAATGAAATTTGTTTTTCATGCTGCTTTGAATATTTGATTCTATTCAGGTGGGAAGTCAAATTCGGTGACACGATGTGATTCTACTTTTAAGTATTGGAGTTAGAATGTTAATAATTTTTAATAAAAATGAATATAACATATTCCAGTTGAGCCTTTACTCAAATGTTTATTTGATATTCGTTGAGTTTAAACTTTTTAATTTTAAAATGACTCAAGTTATTTTCATCAATTCAATAAAACGATGGCTGAACATCGATATGAGAAAAATCAACAAGAAATTGTATTGAGTCAATACTATTGACAGAACACAGTTTATAGAGTCATATTAAACCTTAAGCATTGATCAAATATTAATGAAATTCTGGTCATAAAAAAAGCTTTGTTAGACCACTTCGCTGCAAATCTCATTACTATTCGAAGATAGAGGAGTTTCATATTCATCGAAAATATGATTTTTTGTCTTCTATGATCATTTTGATGGAAAATATTTTTTCAAGACTTATGATTAAAGTTAATTTAATCAATCTGTCGTTTCAACAACATTCAAACCTTTTATGTCAATTTGATTTATAACAGAAGATCAATTTGCATACGATTGAACGAAACTCTTGTTTTATTAGATTATTTCCATTCAATAAAAAAGCAATTGAAATAGACGCACTTACAATGTCTTAAAATTCGATCAAAATTACGACTTTAAATTAAATCAACGTAGACACTTCTACTTTTGCGCTATTTGCTTAATTTTATTCATTTAAAATTATAATTTATTTTAAGAGTTTTCTACTTAAACTATAGCTAACGACGTGTTTACTTTTTCCAAATTCTTTCCAAAATTTAATTTTTAATTTCATAAATTTTCGAAAACTATGTGAAAATGTTTGATGCGAATGATTTGAAAATAATAACAACATACCAATTGAAAACATAGCTCACGAAAATCTATTAAATTTTGACCAAACAAGTGCTAATAAGTATTTAAAATAAATAAAACTTGCGATACTTTTCGGCTGTTTTTGAAAGGAAAAGAAGAAAAAGAAGAAACAAAAATTTATTTTACATCAAAAACTATAAACAGTGTGTACAAGTTGTTTAGATAGAGATATTGATCTCATCGATTTTAATCTCTTTTTTTAAGAAATCATTTACTGCTTTTCATCCGAATTCATCTTCAATAATGCAGCTGTTTCACTTAAGATCGTCAAAGTATAATTAATCACTAACGAAACTTTTTTTAAGTTAAAGTTTAAGTTTTTATTTAAATTTTGAGTTTAAAAAGAATAAATAAACGTTCATTTATCAGGTTTAAAAATCGATTAAGAAATCTAATTTAGAAAGATAAGAAGGAAAGTTCTTAGAAAAATTGTTCGAATGTCGCAATAGCGCAAAAAATGTCAGACTTCATCTAGAAATTTCAATTTGATCTTTTCTTTTTCTTTTATTTGCTCTCTCTCTCAATCACTCACCGACTTATAAAAATAGTGACCAGAAAATCTTTTATTTTCATTTTAATTAAAGATTTAATTTAAGTCGCTTTTTGAATGACTAGAGGTTGAAAAGCTTATCGCAATCTTTCAATCGTATGAGAAATATCAATATTGAAGAAAAATAATAAAAAAACGCAAAACAAAAAGCTCATATTTAACTATTATTACTTACCTTTAGCTTAATTTTAGGATTTTTGCTTTCAAGTTTGCTAATTTATGTATAAAATTGTTGAACTTTTGCACACACACAAACAAACACATTTACATTTAAAAGTTTTTATTGCGATCATTGCGAGAAAGCTTCGATGAGTATAATCAAATGGATGATGAAAAACTAAGGTTGTTATTCATTTTTTTTGTAAGGTAAAATTGAGTAAAACACAGCATCTAACGTATTTTTACATAGTGAATTCAACGGAAATATGAGTTCGCAAAAAGTTTTGCGAAGTTATCAGGCGAATCGCTTCTATCGAATGACTCTGAAATGGTGTGCGCTTCAAAATGTTTCGTTATTGATTTTGGGCGAAAAGTCCAATGGAAACTTGCAAAAGGGATGAACGCGCAGACTTCATTACAACATTGTTGATTGAAATATTATGTTTTATAACCGTAAAAAAGAACAGCTAGGTTCTCGCGCAAAACCAACACAATTACGAATGCTCCAAATGATTGGCAGCAATTTAAGCTTTGGCAATTGTGTGTAATTCAGTTCGTCGACGCACGGCACAATTTCCTTTGAGAAAAGTCTTAAACCGCACCAATTTTTTCGCGATTGTGCCGATGAAAGTGCTTAAAGAAAATATCTCGTGGGAAAACTCGTTTTATATCTGCAAAATTTTCGTTTCTAGTTCGATATATAATCATAGGAAAGTAGACTCAAAATTCTTTTAACTTTCAAATGTTTGTTAAAAAATTAACTTTATTTTGATTCAATAAATTAAACATTTTTTTATAATCTCTGACAACTGACAACTGAGATTATAAATAACAGCCTGACACTTGAAGGAATCGACCTAATTACGAACAGAAGCATCATTGTTGCACTAGAATTTTTTTTTCTTAAAAATTTTTGCATAAAAACAAAGAAGAAAGCGAAAAAATTCCAAAAAATTAAATTCATTTTGTTTTTTTTACCCTAAACTACCTCCGAAAACGATTGTAATCGATAATTCTTCCTCAAAGTATTGAGATTTAAGCGTGATTATCTTGTTCTGGAATCGAAATATGAATTGCAAGAAAACTCAAGATTATTTGTTTGAATTTCTTAAATTTTTAATTATTTATTCACGCAACAGTTAAGATAATTAAATAGTGAGAGCTAATTAGCAAAGATCATTAGAGAATTACCGACAAATGAATTTTTAAATGTTTCAAATGAACAAATTTCTTTGTTCTGCAAATAATTTGAGTATAAGAAAAAGAAAAAGCGAAAAAGAGCTTAAACAGGTGATAAAAAAGGAGAAGCTGCTCTTATCTAAAACAATTTATCTTCGCCTTTTAGCTGAATAAATGAAGATTGAAAAAGTGCAAATTTATGTTTTCGATTTTGCAAGAAAGCAAAATTCAATTTTCGATTTCTAATCATTAAATATGACAAATTTGCTTCAAACTCGGTATTAACACAATTTATGACATTAAATAGCGACGAATGTTGATGCGATTATAAATGAAGAAAATTACTTTTTGCTGGGAAAAATTGCCCTATTTGGAACAAAAAAATGTTCTTAATATTCCATGCTGAGCTTCAAAAAGGCCAATGACGAAAGAAGCGAACGAAAGTTTTCTAAATTCATTCAATACATTCAAAAGGCAAAACAATTTTGTTGAAAACTTTAATATTAAATTTGAGATATTTAATTTCGATGCTTAATCGAATTTCGAAACACGAAATCGGTGAAAAATAATCAGAGTTATCATATGATGTGTTTTGTTTACAATCAAATAAACTTGATATGTTTTATAAAATTCTATGTAACTAAGAGAAATTTTTTTCTAACTTTATATAAGAAGTAAAAATGAAAACAAGTTTTTTCTCAAAACTTCGCCATACTCAGCTTCTTAATCTAACTCGACAAGAAGTTTCGACTGTAACTGTTTAAAAAATATTTCCAATAAGATGCTTAATCCATTTAAAAGTTTTTTAAGGTTTTTGTTTTAAATCACAAGCAAATATAAGTCGTAAAAAAAGTCTTTCGAAAACTTGATTATCGGACTAAGAAGGAAAAGTTGTGCGAGTTGAAAGATTGTAGTTTTGATTTCTTGTTTATTTTTAAAATCTATCTTTAAAGTTAAAAATTATTTCATTTTAAAAAGTTTTTTGATGTTAAGTTACTTTCAAGAATAAATTTACTTAAAAACTTTTCACATTTTAATCAGCAAGTGGTTAGAATTTTTGTTGCTTCTTTGAAATTAGATTTAATAAAATAGAGTGCAGCTAATTGTTATCTTAAAACTAATCATAAACATTTAAAATGATGCATTTCAAACAGTTTCATCTTCAGAAAAAAGCATTCGATCGCCTATTCGTTTTACTATAAAAACTTTTCTTTGTAAATCGATGATTCTTACAGCAAACGCTTCACGTAGATTTAAACTTTATTTTCACTTGAAAATGCAGAGCGAAAGAAAAAACTATCTACACGATACAGAGGCAAAATAATGAATGCGTTTTAAATTTATCAGTCACATAAGTCAATAGCTTCTCAAACAATCGATGATAAGTTCTCATTCGTCATTAAATTGTTCGCGTTTCATTAGTTCACTTGAGACAATTGCAAAATGGACGATCGCAAAAGAACTACGCTTAAAACCGTAAAATTCACAATTCTTTTCACTCTTTTCTGTAAGTTTTTTTTCTTGTTAAAGTGATGAATGATTAATTTACTCTTTTACGATAGCATTGACAAATTCGTGTCCAGATCAATGGTTGAACTTAGAAAACAAAACATGCGCTCAGTTTAATTCAACCAAAGTGTCTTTTTCCGAAGCGAAGCGATCGTGCGAAGATTTCTCTCTTCAACTGGCAGTCGTTGATTCGGTTGAAAAAGAACATCAACTGCTCGCATACGCATCTCGAAAAGAAGTCGGCAAACGCTTTTGGATTGAAGCTACATTACCAGCGCTTAAGGATGGCTTCAAGCTTTGGGGATTAAACGGGTCAAGCTTGAATTTGACTAAAACTGGCTCTGAAAACTGCACTGCCATTGGCCTAGTGAATAATGCAAATGAAAATTTGGTTTCGGTTCCATGTGCAATAAAACTACCATTCGTCTGCGAAAAGTCAATAAGAGAAATAAAGGCATTCGATCAATTATTTACAATTCCTGCCGGAGAAGACAAGAGTGGGAGTGCGTCACTTGTTTTTCTCAACTTTCTGCTGATTTCTATGTTCTTGATTATAATTTTATTAGTTTTCTATGTCATTGTTTTACGGCGCAAAATTGCGCACAACAGAAAGTTTATCGATTCGTTCAATTTTGAAAACGTTCTGTTCGAGGCGAATAATTTCAACGCTGATCGCGAGTATAATTTTCAAGAGTTGCCTCAAATCAATTCCGACAAAAGTTTCAAACGTAAAAGTTAAGTTAACTTTCTTTCTACTTTTAATTTAGCGTTTGAATGCTATTTGTAAAAATTAAAGTTGTTTAATTTAAGCTTTGATTTTTCAACTAGTCGTTTATCGATGTACAGGTGGTAAAGAGTATTTATCCATTTGCAATTTACAACTTTGTAGATAAATGATATTCACTTTTAACGAGATTAAAGATAAAAAAGTTGAATAATTGTGAACAATAGTGAAATGTGGATAAACCTAAAACACTCGGAAATACCGCTGCTCCTTGAAAATAAATTAATTTTGTGCTTTTCATTGTACTTTTAAGTTTCTAAGCAATTAACGTTGGTGAGATTTTATCGCCTCTTTCGATTATCATCTCTTTGTGATAATTTTTAAGAAAATCATTCAACGCATTTCCAGGTATTTGCTACAATAATTTCTTTTGAACATTCGTTTGAAAGCGTTTAAATTTTCTTTTCAAAGAACTATTCTTTGAAAGTTAATACGTATGAGGCTAATTATTATGGCGTTTTAAGATTATTTGTAAGATTATGATGTGCATTAAGATTGTAAGTTTGGTGTGTTTTGAAGCGTAAATTAAAAACGTTTTTAGAAAAGAAGTTCTTCTTCGAAAGATGCGAAGTGTTGATTTCAGAAATTACGCTTGTTACTTTAATGAATAACTGCTGTACAACTAATAACAGTTTTAACAACATTACTTACTCGAGTCTCGTAACAAAACTTTTCTCTCGAAAATAGGTTTTTCCTTTTGTGATAAAAATTCTCGCTTCTGATTCAAGTGTTTACTAGCTTTTAAACACTCGAATTCAAAATGTTCAATTTATACCCCAAATCTTCGAATTATATTTAAAACTTTTTCAAATGTTTTCAGAGTTTATTATTAGCCTCAAGCGAGATACATTCACCTAGTGTTTATGCATTCTTAAAAATATTACGCGAGCATTTTAACAACTTTTACATGCGTAAGTCAATTTTTTTTGACAACTTTTCTTTCTTTGCTTGAACTTCAGAACTTCAAAATGCAAATTATTATGACATTCAAAATTAAAAAAATGAAGGACATATGTAACAACAGAGCTTAAAGCACTCAAATGATTTGATAATTTTGCAATAGCTTCAAATGTATAGTTTTAAATTAACTTAATGTTCAAATTTTATAAAAGTTTGATGCAATATCTAAAAGAGCTTAAAAAATTTTGAAACAAGCAAAGTGTTAAAGTACTGGTACATGTCTCATTTAAATTTACACGTTTTTGAAAAGTTAATTTTTCGAAATGTGTCATCATTAAAATTTTAAAATTGCAGCGGTAAGATTGAAAAGATTTTTTAGAAAGGTTTTATCCAACAATGTAAATGCTCATTGTTAGAAAAATCCTTTCTTAACAAATCTATTCACTTATAAAAATGAAATATTAGTGAAATTGAATGTTCATCAACTGACGCTTCTGAAAATTAACAAGCAGAATGATTATTATAAATGCCTATAAAGTTGAAAACAGTTTCTATGGCCCCTAAATGGCTTGTTAGATGTGTACTAAAACTCTATTTTCTCAATTATTTTCAAAAAGCGCTCAATTCTAATACGATTCTAAATTATAGTTGTTATCGTTGCTTCCAGAGTTTAAGAAATAAATTAACCTGCGATTTTCTGAGATTAATGTCCGCTGTTTGCTTGATAAATGAAGCAATCGTATGATTGAGTCGAGAATAGCAAAACTTTATGATTTTGAAACCAGAATTAATCGAATCGAGCAGCCCAACTTTGATTTCTTATGATCGCAGTAATTCAATTCAGATGCGTTTAAAAACGAACTTTCTACTTTTATTAATTAAACAAATTCGCTGTTTCTTTTACCGGTTTACACAATCACCGCATTCTTATTTTCAATAACTCGATTAACTGTCAGTTTAAAAAATTGATTTTACCGACAATCAAGAAAAGCCGCTGGCAGTAATTTTTCAAGTTAACCACATTCAATTAATATTGAAAATGATGTCATTCTTTCTACTTTAATAACCACCATAGCCTCCGCCGCCGTAGCCTCCTCCGAATCCTCCTCCGCTGCCACCGAAACTGAAGCTTCCACCGCCATAGCCTCCACCGTAGCCTCCTCCTCCGCCGTAGCCTCCGCCATAGCCTCTACCACCATAGCCACCTCCGCCGTAACCTCCACCACCGTAGCTACCGCCGCCAAAGCCTCCACAACCGTGGCCACCACTACATCCTTTACCATGTCCACCTCCTTCTACTTCAATTACTTTAATCTTGATTTTCTTCTTGAGCTTATCTCTTAATCCACCGTGATGATGGCCTCCATGACCAACAAAGCCTCCGCCTCCATAGCCTCCATAGCCCCCATAACCACCACCACCGTATCCACCATCATATCCACCGCCTCCATATCCACCACCTCCATAGCCTCCACCATATCCACCACCACCGAACTTTTTATTGATTGCTATTGAAATGCCACCAGTAATTGCCCCTCCTCCATGACCACCAAAAAATTTGGTCGCATCCGAAGTAACGTAACACAATACAAGCAGAAGAATAGAAGTCAAAAACAGATTCATGTTTACTTCTTTATGGCAAATTGTTACTGCTTAAAAAGTAAGAAGAAATGTCTAATATATAGCGAGTTCAATGAAATCCCCGCTGGTGTCACATCTTTCTTTCATTGGCGGTTCAAAACTACAAGGACAAGGTTGTTGAAAGAACCCAAGGGACAAGAATGAATTCCCACAAGTATGTAATCGGACGTCGACAGTACCTCGGTATTATGAAAAACTTCATAAATAATAGAATTGAATCACAGGAAAATCCTCATGTTGATTAATTTAATTTTCATGTTTTTTTTAACACAGCGGTCACAAATATGAATTTAAAAATGTTTTTAATGCTATAAACACATTTAGTAAAAATTTATTGATAAAGTTATTTACGCCTCGTTTTTCCGGGAGATCTGGAAATTCTTCTTGAGGGAGAGTTGCCTCTGGGTTGGTGATGAGATGATGAGTGTTTTGGACTTCGTTTGCGTCTAGGTGATCTCGAGCGTGAACGAGAATAAGAGCGTGATCGAGACCGCGACCGCCTTCTTTTCGCGATATTTGAACTTTCATCCTTAATTGAAGGTGACCGACTATCACTGTCTTCACCATGTTTTTTCAAAAGTCTTCGTCTGTATTCTTCAATCTGTTCTTGAATGTTTACACCTTGCTTACGATTTCGTTTTCCAGATTCTAGCTCATCTTGAAATTTAAGTACTTTCACCTCAATTTCTCTTAGTTTTGCTCGTCGTCCTTCATTTCCCGTCAATTCTTGTTTCAATTGTTCAAGGAAAAGTGAACCACGGCTATCATCACCACTCATTGTTTGATTCGGTGATGGGTCAATAGGCTTCCCATCAACATCTTCATCGTCGTCATTCGTCATCTGACTTTCCAATTGTTCCCATTTCGAAGTAGTCATTGCTTGAGCTTCAACAACATCTGGATCTACGGTTTCCCATTTTGAAGGCTTAAATTTCAAGAAACTCGATGACTGAGTTTCTTCCACTGAAAAAAAAAAATTAGAAATAATAGAGATAAGATAGCTTAATTGTAGTTTACTTGGTTGTCCATCAACATCTTCTATTGGCACACCATCTACATCTTCCACTGGTACTCCATCAACGTCTTCTACAATAGGTGGTTTTGCCTGTTCCTGTTGCTAAGTTGAAAAAATGTTATGCTTCAAAACAGAAAATTACTCTCTTACTCTTTGTAATAATCCAAGAAAAATATTTTGTAATTTTATTAAATAATCACTCGTATAAATAGCCCAATCTTCCCATGCTTTAAAGCAGTTCATAACTCGTTGCTTAAAAAAATCATAAGTCATACATAAATTTTCTCCAATTTTAAAGGCACCTTGAATTGTTCGGCTTTCAATCTTCCTTCAATATTTTGGAAGCAATCGTGAACATCGTGAAATATTTCAGGAAGGCGGGCCTGAAAACTAAAAATATTTTGAATTAGAAATTAAAAACAATAGTTAAAAACTAACCCTTTCCGATAATATGAAGCATTAGTCACTTTAACACTGCAATTATGAAGAATGTCCGATATAAGGTAAAGTCTTGCAATCTTTTTATGAAGTGGTGTTTCACTGATGGACAACGATTCCGCGATACAGTCAACTATTTCTTCTGCAGCTTCCGCTTTATCTATGCAATAGATCATTGCTTCTTGTATTTTGCTTCGCTCGGGCGTCAAATTCCTCAACAAATCTTCCAATTTTTCTCGTTGCGCATCACTTAACATTCCTTTCTTTGGATCTGACTCTTTGGTTTCTTTGAAGCCCCGAACCGGTCGATGATTACGATCTCTCGAAGTAGATCGACGTTTATGTTGTGTTTCGACTTCTTTTTCTGGAGACTTCTCGACTAAATCATCGGGCATTCCCTGGAGAAAAGGATTAAGAGGTGGAGGCTTCCAAATTGATCCATTTTTGAACATTCGGAATTCTTCTGTTCGCCATTTACTTGGATGCTCGCCTTGAAGAACAGAAAATAGACGCCATCGATAATAAACATGAGCTGGACTTTGGTTATCAAAAAGAAATCGGAACATAGGATTGTTTATTTCACGATTCATGATCATTGCTTCAAACATGGGCCCTTCTCTGACGACGAATTCAATCATTCTATGAATTAAACATAATAGTGCTCTGTCCGTTGGAATCACAACTTTTACAACAGCATTTTCTACAACATTATCAAAATTCTCTTTGTCTTGAATACTCATAAGCGGATATGGAGTGCCAGGGGGAGGCAGTTTTTCGATATCATTAGGATCAGGTTGAGCATTAAATGGCAGTCCAGAAGGTGGAGGAGGCATTGTCAATTCCATTAATTTTGGTGGAATATAAACTGGATGAGGAGGAATAGGCACAGCTTTTCCCCAACCTAACTTCATTTCATAACCCATTATTTCTTTGCCTATGTAAAAAAAAACTTATTTTCGCATCAAAAATATAAAGAAACTACCATTTAAAGCTTTTAAAGCTCTTTCACCATCTTTTCTATTCATAAACGCAACAAAACCGCAATTTCTATTGCGAGCCCTTTCTTCGTCGGAACGCGGCCACATAATTTTTACACTCGCTAAAGGACCATATTTGCCGAATATCTCCATTAGTTGTTGTTCTGACATCTGAAGCAGAAATTTTAACATATGTTTAGTCAGAAACAGCAGTTTAAAAAGAACATTTTACCTTCGGGTTAATATTTCCAAGGTAGATGTTAGTAGTATTTGGGTCTCCGGTATCGAAAGAACCGAAGGCAGGTAGCCGATAATCATCGGCTTTGCAATCAAAATCGTCTTTAATAATCGAGCATTAAAATTCGTATTTTTACCTAATTTCACAGATGAATCAATATCCTTTGTACCTTCCTTTTTAAGCAAGTTTTTTAGACGATGTCTTTCTTCTCGTTCTTCTTGGATCCTAAAATCGAGCGTTTAAAAAACTTTCATCATAAAAGTGAATTACATTTTCAGCTCTTCTTTGAACAATTCTAAATTGCTTTTCTTTTTAACATTATCCTTTTTCTTTCCCTTAAAATAAAATGCAAGCAAATTAAGAAAAGAAACAAAGAAATATACAATTGATTACAGGTTTTTCATTTTTAACCGAAGAGCTCCCGAAATTTTGACTTGGCTCTTTTCTGATCTTCTCCTCCAATTCTTGGAGTTTAGTAGGTTTGTATAATTGTTTGGTGGTCAATTCCTCTGTGGGTAATGAGAAAGTGATGAGAATTTCGATTAACGAAAAAAGTGGATATGTGAATATAACGCTAACCTCCGGTGCCGCTTTTAATAACAGAGCCTCTAACGAACACTCGAGATGCGGAGGGTTTCTCGAAAGTTTCGACGAATTCTTGGTACGCCTCGGCTGCGGCCTCCTCTTCCATCAGTTTCTTTTGCTTTTCCAACTCTTTTTTCGAAAGCGTCTTTTTCGCCGTTATATTAAACGCTTTCATCTTCAGTTTCGAAGCCGTGTTCGCGGTTCCCGATGCCTGCGGACAGCAGTTCATTCGTTCGATTAGCATTTTAATGAAGAAATGCGAAACAAACCATTGTCGAAACGACGAGAGAAGAGATTAAAAAGTTCACTTTCTGTGCTCAGCTCTCATCAATCGTCACTGCGGTTGCCGTCGAAGGGTCGTTTGCTGATTGCGTGCGAAACAACGAGCAACGAGACGCGAGACTCGAGTAAACGATCAATTCAACGTTCAGTAGTCTGTGAATCGAAGGTCGCAAAAATGGGCGATCAGTGGTTGAGAGGAGTGTTCGACTCGGTCGACAAAGACAAGAGCGGCCAAATTTCGGAAAGAGAACTGCAGAAAGCGCTCAGCAATGGCACCTGGAAGCCGTTCGAAATGAAGACTGTGCGAATGATGATCGCGCTTTTCGATCGCCAACGAAAGTATGCTTTGAATTTCGAAGAGTTTCGTCTTCTATGGAAATTCGTCGACGATTGGTTGAAATGCTTTTCTGGCTTCGATCGCGATAATTCAGGAACCATCAGTCGCCAGGAGCTGATTCAGGCGTTGACACAATTCGGATATCGCTTTTCCGATAAATTTTACAATTTCGTATTCACAAGATTCGGCGATAGATCGAACAACACGATCATTTTCGACAATTTCATCTATTTGTGCTTAAGTTTGCAGCACTTTACAACTGCTTTCAGATCACGCGACGTCCAACAAACCGGTGTAATCAATATTTCTTATGACGATTTCTTAGGATTAGTTCTCGAAAATCTTTGCATTTAATCATTGTTTCACGAATTAAGATGCATTTTGCATCCATTAAATGTTTTGAAATATGTGATTTTGTATTTTGAGATATAATTTTATAAAATTTTCTTTTTTACTTTTGAATCTACTTTTTTGTACAAATTTCAGGCAACAATTTTAGGCTTTATAAGTGAGCTGTTTAAAGCGAGTATCGAGCAGACAAATACTATTAAAAAAGAATTCTTAATTCTCATTAATCGCTGACCGCATATGTTTTTACAAAATTCGCTGATTTTTCTTTCGACCAAATGCATTGAAAATTTCGCAAAAGTAATTTTAATGAAGAAATAAATTCATTTGAAATTAATATTTGCGAACTGGAATTAAATGTAGACGAATTTTAGAGCGTATTGATTCCATATATTGTAATTTAAACAATCAGAAAAGGCTTAAAAATTATAATGAAATTGATTTTAATTCATATGTTTTGCTAGCATGTACGTAAGTATTAAAAGAAAAAGTATTTGAATTAGAAACAACCTTACAAACACTTTTAAGAGGGCAGCCAGTACAAAATCTATCTTAAGTTCTGTTATTTTTGTAAATGATGATTACAGTTTAAATCAAAAATTAACAAATGTTCACTCTCTATTAGCAAACTCTCACATCAAAATCAACAAAAGCGATGGATGGTAACTGTTTTATTATGCAGTTAATAGACTACTTTTTAGAACTGAAGAGTTTATACCGATTTTAAGGTTAGGATTTCTATGTACCTTCAGGCTTAACGTGCGCTTTTTTTAGAGCAAACACAGGTTTAAAGAGAGGAAGGCAAAAATTGCACTTATGATGGGGTAACTCATAATGTACACGTGGAGCTCTAGCTACCTACTAAACTTGATTAAAATCGAGATCGGACAAAAAAAGTAAATTTACTTAATCCGTACTGAAAAGCATAAAAGAGTCAAACCAAATAAGGTTAACATTAACTTCGTTCTCAATTCATTCACTATTACAAGTTCAAAAATTATTTAAATAAAATAAATTAAGCATAGAATGTTAAAAGGAACGGAAGTAATATTAATTGATTTTACGTTTTTAGACTTTCCATAACGGCTCATGAGTAAACAACTTTTTTGAACCGTGATTTTATACTTGCAATTTTTGCATATCAAGTAAGTTATTTGGGTATAATATTACTTTACGGGCCGAATGGAAGAAATTAGTTCTGAATATTTTTCATGACTAAATCAGAGGCGAGAATTTAAAAAATAACATCGTTTTTCGGAAACATACTGTTCAAAAGATAAATAGGTTAGGTTAGGTTAGGTTGGGTTAGGCTAGGCTAGGCAAGGCTAAGTTAGGTTAGGTTAGGTTATGTGAGGTGAGGTTAGGTCAGGTTAGGCGATTACTATTTTGAACATTAACGTAACGTAACGTAATATAATGTAATGTAACCTAACCTAACCTAACATAACCTAACCACTTATTTTTTGAAAGGTATGTTGCCGAAAACGATAATGTTATCTTTCAATTTCTCTCCTTATTTAGTCAAGAAAATTATTCAAAACTGATTTCTTTAATTCTTCTTGTTAAGTAAAATTCTACCGTTATTTGTTTTCAAACTACATTAAACTATTGCAAAATTCGTAATTTTAAATTTTTCACTATTTCGCACCATATCTTAAGTTTATTTGAGACCCTTTAAAACTTCAAAAATGATTTCTACACGTCTAATAACTATAATAAGATTCATTTAAACATTTAAAAGATTATTTAAACCACTTTATACCAAAAATGTATTTTTGCATTTTTAGAACTTTTGAAAACTTCTTGACTTAGGACTTCTTGAAAAGGTTGGTTACTGGTGCTTAATACTTTCAAAAATGAACTCTACGCATCGAATTACCCCTGCTAAGGTACTTTTCGAATACTTCTGATATGGACCCGTTTGCAATATTTCGACTTATTGTAGTTATTATATTACATGAACATGTACTTTGATAACATGTTTGAAAGTAAATGTAGCGATTCAATATACTGTGATTCAATAGCCTGTCCCCATATATATCAATGAGCCTTGGTACTCTTTTATCTGCGCGACAACTGTCTCAAAATTTTAGAATTAAAATTTTTAACCATCGAAAAAGCGAGGCCTAAGCCAAAATGTAATTTTTTGATTTTATGAACAATTTTTGTCATGTTATTTAATTTGATAAAGCTTTTCATATAATATTAAATATTTTATCGGTGAAATTTCGATTTACATGCTGTCTAATAAGAGAATTCATTGTTCGAAATTTTTAAACCCTGTTCATGTTCATTACGTAAAAAGAAAATGCTCATTTAATCGAATTAAAGAGTTGAATGAGCTACGGACGATATACAAAAATTTTCGTAACATTTTTAATTATTTTTGCGCGCAAATAAATGATGTGTCAATGATACGATTGTACATCATTGTATCACAAACCGAGAAGTTTTTCATTTGTATTCGCTTTTAATTTATAAACGTTTTTAGCGTTGGCAATTTTTTTTTATGAAACAAAAGTGAAATGTTTCACAAAACAAGAAGAAAGCGAATGTAGAATAATTGCGGAGTGAAATGGAATCTAAATGAAAATCTCTATCGATTTTCTTCTATCCATCAATAATAAGCCGCAAAGCTAGAAAGTCTAATTCCACTTCTGGTTATGTAATGATCAATGCAAGTATTAATAATG
Organism: Dinothrombium tinctorium; assembly: GCA_003675995.1. NCBI lineage: Eukaryota > Metazoa > Arthropoda > Arachnida > Trombidiformes > Trombidiidae > Dinothrombium > Dinothrombium tinctorium. Next base: position 7,965 of record NCKU01001204.1, on the reverse strand, counting down.
AACGAAATAGCGTTCTCGCTTAATAAACTATATAAAACACGCGTGTTACAGTGAGTAAAAGTAAAAGTAAAATGTTCAGCTAATATTTCGCTTCGATTTCACTCATTGAAATCTTTGCAACTTATCAAAGACAAATGCTTTCTTCATTTGAAGTTTTTATACTTAAAGCGAACGCTGAGTGCAAAAAGCGAATTGTCGAGTCGAAGTAGTTTTTTATTCGCTCGAAGCAGTGGTCTCCGTGCGTACGAAGTTCTAAAAAAAAGCTTGAGTGTGTCATAACACTTATGAAACACAAAAAACAATCGAATCGAAAGTTGACTTGTCTGAAATGATTTTACTTTCGTGATTTACGCATTCGAATAGAATTGAAATGCAAAATAGACTCATTCGAAAGTTTTGTTTTAAGTATAAAAGCGATTTTTCGTCGCAAAATGGTCTAAATAAGCGTGAAAGAAAGTATTCGAGAAGTTGGCTAGCGAACGACAAGGCGAATGAAGTGAATTTTAAAAGCATTTCTTAACGAGAAATCATTTGCAGCGAAAATACATTTCTTTCCGTTTCAATAAATGCACGATGCCATTCGACGAGGCTTATCGCATTTCGCAATTGTTTTCTGAATTATAAATATCTAAACTTAGCGAAACGTTTTCGCTTCGAAATTATTCTTCGCCGTTGCATTCGCAAACACGCTTTTTAACACTTCACATGCTTTTATTCGAAACACATACTTTCGCGAAACTTGTGAAGACATTTTCGGCGACGAAATTTTTCGCTGCTTGTCTTAAATAAAACTATTGCTGCAAACGTCGTAAGAAATTAATCGAATTTTCGATGCTCTTTATTCTCAAACAGCATCTCTCTCAATTCTTTTCGCTCTCTTCACTAACGATGTCTTCTCGAATCACAAAACTTTTTTTTGTTCTTTTGCTTCTCGCTAAGCTATCGATAGCGTACGATTCAAATTTAAGTTTTACGCTTTCGATTTTCAAGAAAAGAGTATAAAAACTTTGCACACAAAACTGACCTCTTCGAAGAAGTCGCATCCATTGAATATTGATTTCATGAATATGTTGGCGAACAAGCAGAATACAAAATGTCAAATGATTGATTCGAGCGAGCAATTGAAGTTTAAACGCTGTAGTACGATCTATCTTATGAGAGTTTAGTATTTTACGAAGCTAAAAAGTGAAAAATTGCGAATAAAAGTGAATCAAGAGCGATGTGCTTATTTGGATATGTTTTATGTTCAATAATCGTCTTCATCTCAATTTCCTGCATCAAACAACAGTCGCGTTTATAGTAAAGTTTTCCTGCATAAGAAAGATTAAATGGCGTATTTGCTTTGCTGCTTTTCAGCGAAAAAGAATCAATCGCGAACGGATAATAAGCATAAATGGATATTGGTTTATAGAAAGTTTTGATCCAGCTTAAAGTGGCTTTTGTTTCGTAAACTTCTTGTTTTGTTAAAGAATTAATCCTAAAAAAGGATTTCAAACGTGATCCGAATTTGGTTCGATCTTTTAAGCAATTATTTTAAGCACGAAACAAAGCGAAACTATAAAAACTCTGTGCACACGAGGAGAAAAAGACGGAAAATAGTAATTTTGACAAATTGTGTGCGGATCCTAACAATTGTGAAGTGTTTCAAAATAGTGTGCTTTAGTTTCGGCGTCAATTATTACAATTCTGAATTAAATTGCTCAGAAAACGTTTGTGATGCGAATTGTTAAACAGTACAAATGCATGCGTCGGCTTCAAACAAAGCTTGAGAAAATCGGTAGCAAATACTCGCGAATGTGTTTGAAAACATTCTTCTCACTCGCTTCAACCGTCGCCAATTTCGCCATTTCTCGCTAAGTATTATCTAACAAATTTCAATGCATTTCAATGCCTAATTTAGCAAGAGCATATTTAAAGATTAAAACTTTAAGCGCTGCAACTTTTTGTGTAATTTTTAAAGTCGCAGCAAAGCTTTTGAAAAAAGTAGGCACCGTTAATGATGCGTCAACTTATAATTATCAACATCCGTCTGCGAGCTTTAACATTGCGTACAAAGTTTCGAAAACGCCGTTTTGTTTGCTTTATTCTTCTGAAGCGAGAATTTTCCGTCAATTTTTTCATCCTTATTCTTAAATTTTTGTCTTTACTTTCTTCAAATACAAAAAAAAACTTCATAGTCTGTGGTTTGATTTGATTTTAGAGCACCAGTAAGCACAAGTGGCTGAGATATTTAAATTTTCGAGAGATTATCTTACTCTTAAATTGATCATTCTTTGCATTGCATTCGAATTATTTGTGATTTCACTTACGATTGCTTTTGAATCATTTAATAGCTAAACAAGCAAAGAAAGATTCGACAAAACAAACCAGCCTGAGGGGCAGTCTATAAAGTCACGATGAAACCATTTTTACATGTATTTGATTGATATCCTAGTTAAACTTTCTTTCACGATCAGAATTTTTTTTTGTTCTCGTTCATGCAATTTCATGCGAGAATCTATTAAAACTTCAATATAAAATATTGATTTGCTTTTTTATAAAGCTTTTTATACGCTTTTTAATTTTAGATGTCTTATGATTAAAGATATAATTTTCCTATAGGTAAAAGTTAAAATTTTGTACTAGAAATTGATAGTTAAAATAATCAAAAATTTGAAATTCAGAAACAAAAAATTAAAAAAAGAATTTTTTCTCCCATTTATATTAATGAGTATTAGCATCATGATCAGCATCTTTCAAGATATGTTTTACCTCGATTAAAAGGTAGTAGGAATAAAAATTTCCAAAATCATAATTTTTATTTTTGAAATAATACCATCCCTTTGATTAAATTGATACAACATTAATTCTTAATTTTAAAAAAATTAATGGAGGAACTTTGTTTTTTTTCGAGAGTGTATATAAATATATACAGCTTCATTCATATTAATTTGTTTTCTGCCATTCAAAATAAGCTTTTTCAATGTATTTTTGCTGATAAATTAGCGAAATAGTTTGCATGAAGCTGTATATCGATAAGTTTATAAAGAGGATTTATGTTAGTATAATGAATCAACACTCTTCAAATATGATGAGATTCTCAAAGAAATGTCCAAGAGAGTTCGTAAAACTTGTCCAAACTGGACATGCACAAATTTCATTCAAAAAGATTTATCATTTCTGAATAAGTTGCATCATTTCTCTTTTCAGTGCAATACCAAACTTCTTAAGCAATTGCAATTTTCGATTTTAATTGTATGAAGACAAAATAAAATTTATAAAATTTGAATTTATTTAAAACAATAAACCAAGTAAGTTTCAATAGGAACATTTTTTCGTCAGCAAATATGAAAATTCTATCAAATGCTTTAAAGTGAAAAAGAATTTAAGATTTTCATCAAACTCAAATAGTATTAAAAGTTTTCCCTATTTCAATTTTGACAGCTTTTAGATCAAAATCTTATTTCATCCGAGTTCACTTTGAGTATTTGATTGATTGCTCGTGTCTAATTAATTTTGGTTCCTTTTTAAATTAACGTTATTAATAAATCGAAATCGAGCAAACGAGATTCCTTTGTAAGAATATCATTAAAACAAAACAAAAAACACTGAAAAGAGAAGTTCAGAGATCTTGTAAACCATCTGTAAAATGTTACAAGAAATGATCTTTAAAAGTAATAGGCTCGCTGTTAAAGTCATTTACAAAGGAAAACTCGTCTTTGTGTATAGAAAAAAAAAATTAAATCCAATAAGATTTTGCCAAATCAAGCTTATTGAAAAGTAAAGCATTAGATACACTCCATGAATTGATGTGATTGCAACCTCAACATTGAAAGTAAGCTCGCTAGCAAATCGGTCAGTTGACAAGACTTTCGTTTGTGAAGTGTAATGAGTAGAGTAAAACTGTAACGGCTCACAACTCGCTTTTGAAGCAAATAAAAAAAGCAAAGCAAAAAGCTTTTCGAGAGAATGTTAAAGTAGGTATCGATCGCTAAATCATCGAGATTAGGGCAGAAAAAACTTACGGCTGAATAAATCCAGTAAAATCCAATTTACATGAAAATTCTAAAATGTAGACCACAAGTGAGTGTTGAGGCGAACTTTTGCGCAAAAATTGAAAGAAAACATAAAGTGGTGAGTGCAGAATGTGATAAAAGAAATAAAATATGACATCAAAATTTTTAGAGTGTGTTTTTTGCGATTACCATAAAATCTTTCACAACTTTTCAAATGCTATTTTCACTGCAGTGCTCGCTTTCTTTCTCTTGTTTAGCTTTCATTTCCAGCAAAAAAAATCTTTCATCAGCGAAAAAAAGCTTTAAACACCTTACAAAACCATGTTTTAAAACCAAATTTTTTTATAAAATGAAAAAGATTTTAATCCTTAATGCTAGAAAAAAAGTCGCTTCACTTTTTGTACGCAAAACAATGCATTCGACTCAATTTTTAGTTTTTTTAGAGTTTTACAAAAAAGTGAAAAATTTCAGGACGCGTTTTATTTTTGAAACATTGCTGTAAAATATCAATTCTCTGAGTTCAAAGGATAATTATTTTCAAACACTGTCATTAATTATTTTCGATCGCATTTTACAAATTTTCTCCGCGCTTAGTGAGCCGAGATTTGAATGATCTACTCTCGGAGAAAAAAAGCGATGCTTTCGTTGATATAAAGTGAAAATTTGACGATAAATTTAAAAATGTTTAAATGTTGAACAGTGAATGTAATGTTTTTCTTCTGTTCAAGATAAAATCAATTAGCAAAATGCAAAGGTGAAGTGCACTAGCGATTCAAAATAAAATGTTTCGATTATCAAAAATTGAATTTAAATGTTAAGCTTACGATTAATTAGGCGTCTCATTAAGTTGCTTTTCAGGTAAGCTCCCTTAAGAAAATTGAAACGCGAAAATTTACAAAATTTTCCAAAATCTCCCCGTCAAGTAAATCTGGTTTCTGAAGCGAAACTCTTTTAATTCTTTATCCAAAAAGAAGTCATTTTAACAGCAAAATAGGTTTGATTTGAATTAATTTCCTTTTGAAATTTGAATTTTTAATAATTATGAAAAGCTTTAATTTTGGTCAAACTCCATCATTTTAGAAACCGATTTTAGAACAATGAAACAATAATTTATTCCTACTCATCATAAGAGAGGTTATCATAATTTGTAACAAAAGTCTCTAAATCCTCTACCAACAAACGATCGATTTTTTCAAAATACTATCATTCTGAGAAGCACTACTATCTTTTAAATGAATGTATATTTATAGGATAATCTTGAAAATAGTCCATTTCGTGCGATTGTTTTACGTTTGAAATTATTGCCTATGTACTGCAGCATATTCCAAACTTTCTTACTTTAAAATTTGCATCATAAAATCAATGTACTCAAAAGTTAGGCAAAGTTTTTTTTCATCGAATGGTGCCACAGTTTTTGGAAGCTTATTTTGCGTGCAATGAATGCAGTAATCAAGTCATATGAAACTCGACTTAATACTTAGTCAAAGCTCTTCGTTCGGAGTATTTGAATGGATTTAGTAAAATTTTGGTTTTTATTCGTTTGAAATATGATTAAACATTATCAAGTTTGGTGATAAATATTGATACAGGAAATGGGATGTTTTATTTTATTGCCATCGAAAATGTAAGAATGATGTGAAACGCGAAATTTATTGGAGAAGTGGAATTTTTCAGTGAAACGCGACTTATTGATTTGCCTGAGTTATGCATCAAACATGTAAAGTTTGTGCGTTTGATCCCAGCTGAAGAAAAAAAAAATTCAAAGCTTTTCGCTTTTCGTGTGATCGCATTATAAACTCGTGAAGCTTGACGGTGTTTAATGTGGCGAATAAACGTTATTTCACACTTATTTATTCAGAAAAGTGACTCAAATTAATAATGGTCAACACACATCGCATTTTTATGAGACAAAACAAATTTCGCTAAAGCAGCTTTTATAAGATTTGAGCAAATCGAGTTAACATCATTTCTTTCGTTCGCGCTAACCTTTATTTTTTTTCTAATGTTAAGTTCAAGCAGCTTGATCGTTATATTTTCGTTTAAATAAAGATGATTCTAGCGCATATTTTAGCGATTATTGCGTTTTCACTTCATTTTAATGATGGCGAACATCAAAGTGAAAAAGTTTTTTGAACGTTCGAAATCATTTTTGAAGCTTCGAATTTCTAATTCTACAATTCAAATCACGTCGACTTTTGCTTTTTTGCCTTTTAAACTAACATAATGAAATTTGAGGTTGTCTTATATTCAATTTTATATTTTAAAATTAAACTTTTCAATTTTCAGGCTTTAAAAATCAAAGTCAAACAAAAAAGAAATGAAGTCGAAGAAAAAGTTTGCATTATCCAAGCGAAATTGAAAAGTTCTCTTGAATAAAGCTTCAAGAGATAATCCTTTTGTTAAAAAATTTTCTGATTTTTAGCTTAAGAGCATTTTAATCTCTCGAAGTTTTGAGTCGCTTAGCAAATTCCTTCAAAAATTGTAAATTTTTTTCCTCTGACGCCAAAACTTTCACTTACTTCAAAGTTTAATTATTAAAATACTCCATAGAAAACATCGTAAGCTTAAAATCCATCGAAAAATTTTTTAATCTAAATCAATAGAAACTTTAAACTTAATGCAAACTTAATCTGGCATCAAAGTTAATAATAAAATAATTTGTATACAAAAAAAAGCTAAAAAAGAGTAAAAAGTCGTCTCATATTACTTATGTAAAATAATATTTCATTCAAAAATTTAATTAAGCAATGCTTTTAAACTTAGTTTTATTCAATATTTTTGTTAACGATACTCGACATAGTACTTAAATGGATTTCAAAAAAGTTTTTTGAAATAAAACTCCGAATTTTTCATTTCAAAGAATTTGATGATGGAATGAATGAAATGAGACTTTTTGAATTAAATGAATCTACATAAAAGGCATCTTCTTCCAGAAGAAGAAAAAAATTAAACTAACAGGTCGTGAAACAAATCGATGATATTCCTCTTCTTCAACATTCTCTCGAGCAGAATGATTGAAAACTTTTTTTGCAAAAAACAATCTTAATGCAAAATTAATGCGTCTGTAATGTGTCTAGTAAACGTCAAGCGATTCGAGAAAGAGATCAAGTGAGAGATAAGGCAGTAAACTTCGAGCTGCTGTTTGTAAACTCGATCAATTTTAATAAATATTTTAAATTTTAAGCACTTTTAAAAATTAAAAAGTTGTTCTCTAGTTCTTCGGTTTAAAACTTCAGCAAAAACTAAATTGAAAAATTAAAGAACTTATTTATCTTACATTGTACAACTTTGTTTAGAAAGGAGTTTACCTTTCGCAGTTTGACGTTAACTTTTTTTGGTTAGAGTAATGCTCGAAATTAATTTTTAAATTTCGCTTTTAACTTTTTCTAATACGACGATACATGACGATAGTAGTTTAGTTCTACATATTAAACACTCGATTTCATTCGATAAAAGTCGATAAAATCATTTAGGTCATATGAATCAGGCAAAGAACTTCTTTTTATCCATGAGGAATAAACTAAAACTTAAAGCACTAACGGTCATTCTCAAAAAATGAAATCAAAATATTTATTTATAAGGTTTATTCTGTCTTATAATAATTATTAATTTTATATGATTAATTTAATGATTATTATTAGACAGAATAAACCATTGCTGATATAGGCAAAAGCTCCTGCAAATCTATGTACGAGTGTTTGTTTTAAAGTTACATTCTCAAAGCCATTTTGAAGTTTAGATTTGAGTGCTCTTCTCTTCATTCGAGCTTAACTTGATCATTCAATTTAAAATTATGTTCCAATGTAGCGAAATTAAATTTTTGTACAGTGAGAACAGCTTCCCAACAGAATTTAGGTATGAGTAGAATAACTCTTACAAATCAAATGATGGTCAATATTAAAGCGTTAAGTCACGTTCGTGTCCAATAAAATTTCGGTGTGTATTAAAAGAAATTTATAAGAAAAAAAAA
>NCKU01001203.1:0-27894 GCA_003675995.1 Dinothrombium tinctorium | reverse complement strand
TGCGTTTTCTCTCTTGTGAAACAATGGCTTATTTTTGAAAATGAAGAGCTAAAACCAGAAAAGAAAACGCGAAAATAATGGAATTCAAGAATAAAAGGAAAGCAAAACATAAAAATGATTAAAGCTCATTGTGAGAAGTGTTTTCATAGGATTACTTCTAGTTCCGATGCTATATTCGCACTATTTTGAATAGCCAAGTGATCGTTTAGCGTTTCAATACAAGTGCACACTTTGTGTTTATATAATAAGCATTGCTGCTATTGAATAGATCGACCCAAAGATTAAATATTAAAATATTAATTTTTGATTTTTTTAACTTTAAAAAAGTTTTTTTTTTTTACTCAATCACATTGAAAATGTCATAAAATGCTCTTGGATAGGTCTTCAAATATTTTTGATTTTGTACTTTTAATTTACTATTTCTGCTTAAGTTTTGTTTAAATACAAGTCTATCACTAATTACATAATGTTACTTTTAAATTATATTTGCTAACAAAAAAAGGAACCTTAAAAAAGTTCAAATTTGTATTTTGAGAAGCAGTGAAAAAAAATTTTTGAAAAAAATTTCTTCGTTTATCACACAATAAAAAAAAATTGCAAACACTCTCAAAGCCTACATATTATAACAAAATTTTAAAAATCATTTGGATATAGCTTGAGCAACAAAGATTTTTTATAAACAGAAATTGATTAAAAATCACCAATAAATACTATGTTTACTACATTTTGAATTTATTTTTATGTATATATGAGCTTATGATTGATTCATTATTTATATTTCGTTAACTAGATGATAATTTTATTTAACGATTATAAATTGAATGCGAGATAAATTCCTGCTAAGGTGCTTTTTGCTCCACACCGTTAAATATGACAATTTTTGAATAACATTCGCGCCGTTCTAATTTTTTTTTTCTTTTTTATTTCTTCTTTAAACTAGCAGCTCATCTATTTTAAATAAAATTACTAAACAATATTAAAATAATTGATCATTTTTAAAATTTTAGATATAAGAATTTTTTCATAATAGGTTTTGCGCCGAGACCAAATTCTAACAAGTAAGCCGAAATTTGTTTTTTTTTGGACCAATTTTGATAGTTTAATTATCATTGTTGACCGTATTTATCTATGACTTTTTAATCTCTTATAATTAAGAGGAGTCTAATTAAGGTTTTTTGTGATTGTAAACACTAATTTCGATAATTTTGAAGAGAAATTGAAATTATTTCAAAACATGACAATTGAATCGCTACCTGTTCATGTATTTGAACCATTATTAGTTTTTGTAAACAAAAATTTTGCATTTTTTTAATTTCAATAAAATAGTGTATTTGATTAATGAAAACAATAAATGTTAGATAAAAATATGTTAGATAATTTGCTTTATTTACAAAAAAAAGCAACGAACGCAAAGCCAAAAGCTGTCAAAACTTTTGCTCAGTACTTTAGTTAGTAGTGCTAAAATCTAAAAAATTATAACTAATATTAAAAAATATCGATTTTTCTCAAATTTCAGGTTTTAATTTGAACCTGAAAAAACTAATGAACAACACTAGTCACGTATCGAAAAGTTTTGTGACGCAAATTGAAACAATTGAAATGTTCAGGTGTTAGTATTGAGGCACTATATTCATTTCTAGTTTACTGCATTATTGCATATGCATTAAAATTTATCGTTTTTTTTACTTTCGATTTTCGCTTTTCGCTTTTTATCTACTTTAGAGTCTTTTCAATTTATATTTCATATTTTGAAGAAAGTCTTTCACTCTTTGCAGCATTATTTCACCATCATTTGTAAATCTTTATTTCAACCACATAAATTGTGTGAAACACTGAAAATATTTTAAATAAGTCAAAAAAATTCATGAAAATTAAATATTTGGTCTGGTAAATGTCAAATGCGCTCATCGTTGAAAAAAAAATTTGTAGTCAAATACACTAATCATAAGGTTGGTCGACTAATCAATGGAGGGAACAATTTAAGTGTTTAAGTAAGAGTTTAAGTGTATGCTCTTTATTGAATAAAAATTTTTAAAAAAGTTTAACAAAATTTTTCAAACAATCTTTTCTTTAAAACAATATTTGACCAAATTGAACAGCTTTGATCGATGTTGTTTATGTTTGATTTAAGTTTTATGAGAGTGCAAAAATTTATTTAACTCAAACGATAACAAACTAAAGTCTCGGTGGAAAATGTAAAAATCTACTTTTTAATTTTTGCATTAGTAGTGAATATAAAAAATTACCCGCATGAACAAAAGTTTCTCATTCCGTTTTTTTGCAAAATTCTTTTTTGTAAAAAAAAAATGAAAATCTTTATAACAACTCAAACAAAACATTTAGATAATAATTTTTAATCTGTAAAACATCTCGCTGATATCAAGACTCTCGTAGAATTCAATTCTTTCGACATTCTTGCATATGCTTTAAGTTAAAATAAGTTTGAAAGTGTTTTAAAAAAATGAACTTATTATTTTGCCATTAGAAGTTACAGAGATTATTATTTACCTTCTATGTGAACATAGTAAACGGAACATAAAATTCCCAATTCGTCTGCTTTCACATTTTTTTCTTATTTGACATTGCGTCTAGGTCTATTTGTTAATGGGATATTTTTGTATTGTTTATAATAACTCAACTTGGGGCATTTTTTCTTTTCTTCTGAAAACGAATCTTTTAATTTTGAGGACCATTGCTCATAAAAGTTGCATAAATAAATTCTAAATTTTCTTTTTACGATTCTCAAAGTTACCAAATATGTTTTACCAACTTCTAAATCAGCTCCACATTCCATGTCTGCTTCCAAATGCTTTGGCTGATTGTTGTAACGATACTTGAGTGAACGAAAATCAGACAGCTTATACGTTTTCCCTAAAAGACCCTCTTTTGATCCGATACTGACCACTGCAGGATGTAGCGAGAAATCACAAGCTGCTGCTCTCAAAGAGTCTTCACCAGGCCTGCAGGAACACATGGTTGAAACAATACTAACCAAAACTGTCAAAGAAATTAGGAAAGCGAAAAACAAATGTTTGAAGTCGATCATTTTAAGAACTTTCTCAATTTTTCGATTAATTCAAAATAGAGCGAAAAATTTGAATGATTAACTCGAAATTTGCGGGTTTAATTTATAGTTAAAGTAAAGTAGAATTTAATCACGAAAGCACGATCGGAAAATTTTTTGTGACGCAAATTGAAAACGGTGAAATACAGGTGCGTTCTAAATTTGTTGAAAGTCATTTTCAGTCGAAAAGCATAAAAAAGAGACATAAAAGGAAACAGAAAAACGATCCCATTTAAAACCCACGTGTCCCATACAAGAAACGGAAATAAATGATTTGACTTTGAATTTGTTTAGCAAAGATGCTATTTGATACAGCAAATTTTGTCTTTTTAAAAATTTAAAAGGAAATTTTTAAAATCTTTCCTTTTTAACTTTTTAATTTTCATGTAGATAATTAAAATTTTGAAGTCCTTCAAACCACATTGAGTTTTACGTCAATACTTTACATTTGTTTTCAATATAAAAATCGTTTTTTTCACCGTTAATTGTAACTAATTCTTTGTTCTGTAGTTTGAGTTTTTGAACAAATTTTTACAGATAGCAATTTGTTCTTTATCTTGTAAACAAATGAAGCGTTTTCAAATTGAATCTTTGAGAAATTGAAAATTAATTGAATTGATTTAACACGTCATTAGTATGTGTCGAATAGTCAACTTTTAAAATATATCTCATTGCTTGACTCTGCAGCTTTTTAAGTCTCTTAATATTTTTTATGCCCGTGTTAGAATAAACTCCGGAGCAGTATAAAAGTAGATTATAGTGTAATTATTTCTAAATTTAATTTTCAGATATTTACTAGTAAATTTTTGTTAAAAATCAACAAGAATTTAGATAAAAATTAAAATCAGATAAAAATTCATTTTTTTTGTTATTAGAACTACAAGAATCGAAAAATAGTTCAAAAAATCAAAATAGTTCTACAAAAAAAAACATTAAAATTGCTTCCTAACAAATTAGTAAAAAAATTAGTCGATTCTCTTGTTAACTTTTTCACATACAAATTTTCCACTTACTTGATTCATTTTTGCATAAGCGTCTTCTGTTGAACGCTTTGTCTGGAGTACTTCATTCATTAATGCTTTCGGGTTTAAGAGGTTGATCAATTCTTTCTTCACATGATTGTACTCAAAAAATTTCAAAAATGATCGAGTAGTTGCATCAACATACTTTTGAACAAAAAAATTTTGCTAACTACATTAGAACTTTGTTTTTCCGAGCCACTTTTTGCATAAAAAACTGTTTATTAAAACGAGAAGTTCATAAAAATGAAGTATTATCAAAACTAGAAGGAAAGAAAAATTTCGTTTATAAAAAAACGAGGGCTTCATAAAAATGAGGTCTGACAATATTTGACGAAATTAAAAAATTTCAATTGAATGAACTTAATCATTTGTTTTTTAGTGTTAAGACTTTCAATGAAACGATAACTTGAGTACACTCTGTTCATTGAAAATGTGCATAAAGTCGACTTTTTTAAAGGCTTATACTGCGAAAACTGTGTGCAACTTGCTTAGTAAAGATTGAACAATGCGAGAAAGTCAACTGTCTGCATACTTTTGTTTAAATGAAAAATATGCAACTGTGTACAGAAAACAAAGTTTCACCTCAAATGAAATAAACATTTTGCTTCCGCATATTATTATATATACACAACCCTACTAATGAAGTATAAATCATATAAGAAAAATTTTAAAATTTTATAAAATGATGAAAGCGAAGTGAAAATCACCAGAATAAAAATTATAAGAGAGCAACGATCAAAAATTTTATCAATGAGTGAGTAGCCACCACAACTTAATTTCCCATAAACAATTTAGATTACTCTAATGTTTTATATTTTTATGGTTTATAAAATGCTAAATTGCTTTACTGATTGTTAGCAAAATATTCAACATAAAATCATGGCTGCTTATTTAATTCATTATATCTGATATTAGAGATTAACATTTTCTTTTAATTGATTAATTGTTAAATTATAATTTCTTATTAATTTTCTTTGCTTTTTTATTCACTTAATATTCAAAATCTTCCTTTAAGACTAGTTTAAAAAAAAACCAATTGAAGACAAGAAATGACTATTGGCAAGACTTATCTCACCAAAGGGTCATACATTAAACACTATGACATTTATCAAATATTCATTTGAACGAATGATCCGACTGTCCGTTTGATTAATTTAGAATTAAAGCACAAGCAAGGAATTTAACTTTCATTTTTTAAAGAGAAAATTCAATTTAAGCGAAATCAAAATTTTTCAATCATAAATCATTTGTAAAAAAGTCGATTTCGCAAATCGATATCCTTATTCTAGAGCTTATTAGTAGATTGCGTTTCCTGTTGCAGTGTTTCTATTTGCGCAAAATGTTGTACAAGACAAAGATAACGATGCACTAAGAACGTTAGAAGCGAGATGAGCAAAATATCGCTTGCATTTTTATTAGTTGTTCTCAATTGTTACTTCAAAATGAGTGCTTGTTGTATGGAGTAAGTGAATTGCACAAACAAAATAAATCTGAAACAACGTGCAATCAGAGAAAAAAAAGAATAAAATACCTGCATAAACAATTTTCTCTTTGCCGAGTACCGAAAATAAGGCCAAAAGATTGAATTCATAAACAAAGATAAGATAATATTGTTAGAGATATCGATCGTGGCTACCAATGCAAATTCATAGTTTTATTTCTGGTTCACTTTCACCTCTGGTATAACAAAAAAACCTTCGACGATGATCAAACAAAACTGGTTGAAATGAGAATGAAACATTGGAATTGAATTGTTGAATGTAGAACATAGATAAAAGCTGTTTTCACTTAGTTTCTAGAAAAACGACAATAAGTTTCATTTGTTTACCAAAATGCAGCGGTAAGAGATATAAATTCAGCAAAAGAATGAACAATAAAATTCGCTATTTTTGTGCACAAAACTGAAAAATTGAAATTTGCAATTCAACTTGGTTTTTAGACGTGAATTTTGCTTTGTTTCTCGCAATAATCTTTTTCAAAAATGAATCTACAAATGTTGATGTTCTTGCGTAGAACGTAAATGATTCAGATTAACATTTGAAACGATTACTAGAGTTCAAGGCAATTTTTATCGAATTCGATGTATTTTCATAACACCTTGGTGCTCTTCATTAAATTTTCGTGTAGCTTATTTCAAATGTAAAAAGATTTGCCTCGCTGCAACAATTATTTACCGAGTAACAAATTATATTTTTATCTTCTATAGTAACCAAATTAAAGTTCTTTTATTTTACAAAAGCTTATCTCGAAATGTAATGTTTAACACGATAAGCGCTCTTGAAATAAACGCGTTCAATTATAAATGAAAATAATTACAAACGATTAAACCTGTTTCACGAAAAATCATTTTCCCTAAAACGAATAATATAATCACACGCTAAACCTCATGACTAAGTAGTTTGCTGTCTTATCGATGTAAATTATCTCATTGATGAAAACTTCAACGTCCCAAAATCGAGAAATTACCAAAAAAATACACGAGGTCAAGTAAAAGTGAGAGAACGATGAAGCGAACGGTTCATGCGAATTAATTGTGAAAATATAGAAACTAAAATTTTTTATTTAAAACGAAATGTAATTGAAATTAAAAAGGATTAGTAATAAACTGTGAGAAAGTAAATAGTGCACCAGAAAAATACAAAATTTTAAGAAACTTCAACAGACGCGACTGCATCCGATTTCTGCTCTCCATTTATGATTTTCGTTTCTTCTGCCGGTGGTTGATTTACATCTGATTTTAATTCGCTCGCATTTGTTTCTTTGTTTTCGATCTAAAACGAAACAAATAATTAGTCAAATTAATTTAATTATCACTTCAATTTTTACCTTCAAATCATTCATTTTGTTCTCGACTTCAGTGACCTCTGCTTTCTCCTTATCTTCAATTTCATGTTTCGCACTTTCAGTAACATCATTCTCTGAGTGCTTGCAATTGCACGGATCGCATTTGCAAGATTCGCATTCTTTACATGGATGTTGCTTCTGTTCTTGTTGTTGTTGTTGTTGCTGCTGCTGCTGCTGCTCTTGTGTTTCTTGTTGCTTGCTTTCAGAAAAAGCATCATCGCTCGTCTTCTTCTCACATTTACAAGGAGAGCAGACACATGTTTTACATGAACACTGACCATTTACTTCATTTGATTGCTTTGTCTCCTCACTGCTCGCTTGTGTCACCTTTTCGGATGGTTTTGCTTCGTTGTTTTCCGCTTTCTTCTCCCGTGTTTTGCTTTCAGCAGCCTTTTTACTCGCTCTCTTGTTCGCTCTCTCTTCAGATTGTTTGCCCAAAATACTACCCATAGTTGAATACTTTTATCGCGCTTCTTTTCAGTGAGTTAGTCGTAAGAAGAAACGATGATTAGCAATGATCACTACGCCGCTTTACTTGAGAATCGGCTACGACAATAACTTTCGAGTGGCGAAAATAAAACTGAAAACGAAAAAAACGACGCACTAAACACTGACAAACAATTGAGTTATTTGTGAGCACACTTTTATAGCTGTTTGCGATCAAAGTTTGTTCGCTAGATTCGCTGCTTATCGCCGCGCTTTTGGTGATAAATTTTAATGGCGTTCGCTTTCGAAACTTTTAACGTGCGAGTAGGAGCGTCGTCTGCACTAGCACCGAATTTCGAAACACTCACACGGCTTAATCGCTCGAATTATTGCTAACCTCATATAAATACGCGTTTGACGATAATTTTCTGCGTTTCGAATCTTAAAACTTAAAATTACAAATTTATTCACTCGCTCAATGAATGTTGATCGTTTGCGCGATCACACTTTGTGCATACCTTTCCGCAATGTAACTTCGTTCGCACAGTGTTTGCGATTCAATTCGATCACAAAATGCATTCTTCAAATAATTCAATGTCTTTTCAAAAAGTTTCATTGTTAGCGATAGAGAAAAACACTCGCGAAAAAATATTTTCAGCTTTTCTACTACTTTAAAAATAATTTTGATTGTAAATTGCTGAAATTAAAACCTCTTATCTTAATTTCATTCTCACAATTATCTTGCGAATCTCAACTTTTTTGTGCTGTCTTTTGCTTGTCTCGATTCATTTTGAATTTTTTTACTTTTCAAATATTTACTTTTTACAAATTTAATTTCCTTTCCTGCTTCTCGAAAATGTTTTTTTTCTCATTTTAATGCAACATTGTTATTCTTCTATCGTCAGTTTTGTTGCTTTTTGAGCTCAAATTATTATCAAAATTTCTACGTAGACTGTTGCTATGCTTTCGGAACCAAAGAGAAAACAAAATGAGAAAAACAAGCGAATGATCGTTTGTTTTCGAATTGTATTCATTTCAATTCAATTCAATTCTTCGAAAAACTTATTTCGAATCGAGTTTAGCTTAGTTTTTTCAAGCTAAATATGAATTTTTTTACTCTTACCTCATATTCACGTGTTTTTCATTCGAATGTCAACTCGCTAATCTTCTTGTGCATTCGAAGTTATCGCATTTTACTTTACTGTAAACACAGTTAAATATAAATAACTGTGCAAATATTTAAACAAACCAACATATTCGAGCGCGCTTTGTATTGATATTTTGCTTTATTTTTCATCCACTTTGGATTTGCAATTTTTCAAATTGCGAGAAATAATTTTAAAAAATCATAACCTTTTCGAATACTTTATGAATTATTAAATAACCAATTTAAAACAGGAATTAATATCGGTCCGAAAAAAATTTGTTCGTCGAAATTTTAAAAACTTAAATTTTTAAACTTTAATTGAACATAATCGCTTTCGGCGAATGAAGATGGCGCTAAGCAACTATTTTGAAAAAACTTGTGAAAAGTTTTTTTTTAACTTTGTGAAAATACTGACGAAATTTTTTTTTAGAACTTTTTAAAATATTTTTTTGTAGTAAAATTGTTTTCATGTGTGTATTCACATTTTAAAAATAAAGTCGTAAAATTATTCTGATAACATAACAAGCAAAAAGATGAACGGAAATCGATTTTGAATTAAATTTTTACTCGTGTGATTAATGAAAGATGAATTTGATTGATGAAAATAAATACGATCGGCAATATAGTTGTTTGTCTGTTTTAAAAGTCGCGTGTTTATTTTAAATTGAAAACAGCATCGAAATATATTAATTAAAAATGAATTAAATTTTGTTTATTTAAATAAATGAAGTTTAAATGAATTGTTTAATTAAAACTTATGATGAAAAATTTGTGCGAATTTAAACGCTGAACATTGAGCAGAGTTTGAAGCGAGAGGCAAAAAAGCAGAGAGGGAGGATTAATTAGCGAAAGAAATGTTTTTGTTTAATTTTCACCTCTGAGTTAAACAATTATTGAAAGTGAAATGAAACGCGAGCGAGCGAAGTGAAAAGTGACGGAAGAAAAGAAAAGCGAGAGGAGAGAAGACACGAAAATGAAAGACATGTTCTATTGGAAAACGTGAATAAAGTGAAAATGAGTTTTAACGAAATGATGTCGTGAATGAGTAAAGCATCTTCTCGCTGCTCCTCATCCCTGCGTTCGCCGCGTTCTGCGTTTCGTTTTGCCTCTCGGTTCGCATTCGCGAACGCAAGCTTGGTTCGAAGAAGCGTACAAACACACGCACACACACACACGCATACAATGTTTGGCCCTATACACAAATAATTAAATTAGTATTTGCGTCCTCCTGCAGGGAAAAAAGAGCGTTTCGCTAGACACGAGCATGGAGCGAACACCACCAGAGATTGTTTCGAGCATTTCTTACTTATGAACGAGCTGTAGCACTGTTATTCTTTCGCTCGCTCATATTGATTGAACGCTATTCATTTTTGCTCTCTCGCTCGCTCCTAATTCTGCGCCAAAACTTTTTCCTTCTGTATGTTCGTTGTTTTATAATTTTCTGCGATTTTGTGCCCGTTTTCTCTCTTCTCGCTCCGAATTCGCTTAATTTGTGTTCGCCAGCGATGAACGAGCAGAAATCAGTTTGTTCCACTGTCTACTCGCTGTTTGATTTCGCTAAATTGCATTAAATTTTCGTTTTTCACTTTGAAATATTGAATGCGGCGTTCTTCTTTTCGACCGAACTTTCTTTGCCCAAAAGATGCGAACGGAAATTATGAATGAAAATGAAAGTATGCGAAACTTAGAGAAATTCAAACGAAATCAATTATTTAAGGCAGAGAAAAGCTATTCCAGCGCACACATTGAAGGTACCATTCGTCTTCGCGTTGCGCTCGCGTTTTCATTTCGGCGAAGTGAATTAATTTCAAAAACATATCATGCGAATATTGCGAATGGCGAAAGTGTTAAGTGAAAGCTGAAGCCGGTGCTAATGGCGAATATGTGACCACTTTCGCCATTCATTCACCGAATCACTGCTTCCACAGTTTGATGCAATATGAAAAAGAGCGAAAATATTATTGCGGTTGCAGTTGCTGGTCCTCGAGCTGATGAAGTTAAAAATGCAGCAATCGAGAAGCAACGAAAGAAGTGGACATTGATTCAGCGGCATAATTGTGAATAAGCGTTCGGATCGGTTGTGCGAGTTTAGGCGGCGAGCGAAAAAGAAACAGAAAAAACGAAGAGCTTAAAGAGCGATATTTACTATTTGCCCAATAAAATCTTTATTTGATCAAATGATGGAACGATCTTCTCTCTGTTCGCAATTGAATTACAAATTCTGCTATTTTTTGCTGCCGCTTCTACTTGGCGTTCGCTTCTTCGCTCTGCTCTTCTGCTTTTCAAAAGCAAGGGTCAAAACCTTCATTGAATTACTCGAAAACAAACGCAATAAACTGTATATTCTTTGTCTCGAAGGGGCTCAAAGGCCATTGCTTAGATCGCCGTTCGCTTTCATCTCCCGTTGAATATATATACACGCGCGCACTGTTTTGATGGCACATCAGCAGCGAAACAATTGAATGTCGTCACAATTGGATAAACGAATTGCGATTTCTTCTTCTTCTTCTTCGCTTCTCCTTTCTATTTGTGCGCTACTTCCTAACAAATGAATAAATACACTCTCCTTTTCTAATTTCTCAAATCGAAAATAAATAAGCACAAGCCAACTTAGCAGAGTTCGAGCGAAAAGCAAAACACGAAGATGAGGATGACGACGATAAAAAGCATTTTGTACGCCATTTAATGGGTTATAGCGAAAGTTGACCGTTCGCTCGACAATTATTGCTCGTAAGTGATGCGATTGAGTTGTTTTTCGCTCTCTTTTTTCGTCAAAACAAATAAAACGCACACCATTTCATTCACTTACTCTTCTTCTTCCATTCACCCATTTATGTGCGTTTTTTATTTATAGGCGACGGAAGCGAGAACTTGCCTCGAAAACCGATCGCGGCTTCTATTCTCTCAATTTGCGGCATTTTTATGCAAAAATCGGAGCGAAAGCGAAGCGAGCAAAGAAGGATGGAGGAGAGAAAGCGAGAGAATGAAGTGAAGGGAGCAAATTTTTGAGGCAAAAGATTTATCGACATTTTGATGACAAGAGCATCGCCGCTGCGTTTAAGCTTATGTTTATTTATAAAGAGAAAACGAAGCTCTTCTCTCTTCTTCAAATAAGTAATTTTTTCGTCGAAACGAGAAAAAGCAAAGCGCCTAGCGCGTACAAGCAATTTCTTGCTCCTACTTCGAACCAAAAGAAAGAGAAAAGAACGAATTCTTAATGTACGTATTTAGATCATTGATACAAACTCGCATATAATAAGAGTGAGATGGAGAAGAACTATTGAATAAATAATTTTGTAGCCGAGTTCATGAATAATTTAGTGTTGAAGCGGCATTATTCACATCACAAGCTGATCATTCTTTTCGCTCCCATGAAATGCACCAATTTTCATGGCTTCCCGAAAATTACTGAGCACCAATTGCGAAAAGGCCGCTGTTTCAATTCCCGATAGTCAAGAAGGCAGCGAGAGCAGCAGCGCAATGAACGCTGGCTTCGTTTGTCTCTATCTACTCGCTCGAAAAAGATGCTCCCTCGAGTACAATACGGACATTGCGCCGGATTCCAACGAAATTCGCTCTCTTCTCTTCTTTTTCTCGTGTGAACATTGTTCTTCGGAGGATCGTTTTTGCCCTTGTTTAAAATGCGACCGAAGCGAACGCTACTCGCGCTTTCTCATGACCTGAGTCGAGCACCAAAAATGAATGAGCGAATCACTCGTTTCAATCGGATGATTGAGTTTCGATTGTTAAAACAAAAACCACAGTCGACGTGTTTCAATATGTGCATATGCTTGTGAGCTTTCTTAGAGAGAAACTCGCTTGTCACCGCGTGTGACAAATTGCAGAGATGATTTCGTAAATTAAAGTTGGAAAAGAATGGGACAAACACATTTCGTGTTTCTCGCGAAAGCGAAGTTACTACGCCGTAAATGCATATTTAATCGGACAGCGTTTTGGCGAAGTAATGAATGGAAGAATGGAAAAATTTTCAATTAGCAAATGAAGATACGCAGCGAAAGCGGTGCGAGCGAGAGTCGCAATGCGGGCTGCTCGGTTGCTTTGCGGGAAAGTTTGCTTTCGGGCACAGAATGAACGCACAAAAGCTCGGCGCGTAGAAAGAAGAAGAGAAGAGTTGGGCTTGCGTTTGTTTCTTTTTCACTTTTCGCATTGGTAAACGAAAAGAAAATATGTAGTGTTCGCTGCCATCAATCAACGAACGCATATGCTTTTTCTATTACGCGAAACAGCTATAAATCTTTGTGACGAATTACATTGTGATTACTTCACTTCTCTCCTTTTACTTTGGCTATGCGTTTCGCCTTTTCTTTTCTATCTTTTCTCTTCCAAAACAAGCGATGCTTTCTTCTTATTTCGCAAGCGAGAGAGAGACAAACAATGCTCTCGTTTTCATCTAATATACGTATACTAAGCGACGCTTTTTGCAATTAAGCTCTTCTTTCTAATTCTCTCTTCGCTTCGCTCTTTCTCTTTTCTTTCATTTAATTTCGCAACAATTTAAAACAATTTAAAAAGAGCGCAACTTTATTTCGGCGCACAGCAAAATTTTTCTCGCGTTTTTGTTCAAAATTAGGGGAGCATTTAAATCACTAAATGAGATACATTCGTTACGCTTTTCGTCTCGAATAAATTTTCTTTGCCCACTCGCTTTGCCCGCTTCTTTGTTGCTCGCTGCTGCTTCTGGTTGTTGTTGTTGTTCGATCATCAATCGAGAGGCAAATACACGTTGCATGCGTTTTGCGAGTAAACGCGAAAAGTTTTTCCGTCAAACTCAACATTTTAACGATGCAAACGCAGCGAAACGAATTTCACTTTTGTACCATGAATCGCGACACCAAATTTCTCACATTAACACGTGAAAATCACATTGCTAATCGCTACGATTCGCTCGTCACGCTAATTTTCATTATATTACAGTGAGAAAATTTAATTCACGATTAGTTCTAAATATAAATGTTTAGCATAATGTGAAAATTATTTTCGAAAAACAAGCGTAACCAATGCGTGGTGTTTGTACAAGACAAGCGATGAAAATCGTTCGCATTTTTTTTTTATAACTTAATCTTCGTAAAATAAAAATTTTCTCAGAATTTCATAAATAAAACATAAAAACAATTTTGAAAATAAAGTGAATAATAAATTCAATAATCGAAAATAAGCTTTAAACGGATTTTGTTTGTGAAAATCCTCGAAAATAACTCGCGAAACTTTAAATTTTAAATCCAAGGATTGAAACGAAAAACTTTGTTGATCGCTTTTGAAAGCTACGAAAAAAGAGGAAATTGTTTAGAGAGTAAATTTTGAAAAGGAGGCATAGCGAGTATGAGTGGTTTGTACGAAAGCTCATATAAAGTTAATGAAATATAAAAAGTTTGTGATTAAAGTGGAGAAGCGAAAGAGCGAAGGGGAGCAGCGAGAGGAAAGTGAGAAAGAAGAAGAAGCCAGCGAAATAATATTGATTAGAATGGCGGTTATTCATTCTTGAGCACATCTCCTCCTTCTATTCTCGAACACTTGCAAAAAGTTGCTTCAATGGATCCATTGGTTGTGGCAGACTCTGGATAAGTGTAACCGACTCGAACACCAATTGCTAAGCCGCGAGGCGTCACTTATATTTTTCATTGTCTTAATGGCAACAAAACAATTCGAACCCATTTTCGAAAAGAGAAAGAGAGAGACAAACGCTACTTTCTCAATTCACTTTTCGCTTCCAGAAACGAAAAAAAAAATTCTTTTGATGTTGAGAAGCAAAAAGCGAGTCGAGAAAGAGAATTGAGAAATCGTTTCGTAACTCTTACAAGAGGAGTTTCGGACGTGAAGCCCACTGAATTCACGCTGGTCGTCGAGCGCACATCTCTTCTTCTTCTTCGCGCTCCTCCTTCACTTTTTCAACACTGGCGAAGTATTGGCTTACGCGTTCGAAAGCGAGAGAGAGAACGAGAAAGAGAGAGAAATAGAGAGAGTAAGAGATGAAAATGAGTGTTTTTGAGTGTGGTTCTTTTCAAAAGCAGACTCGAGAGTAAATCACGAAATGAATAAATAGCGCCGCCAACACCTTAAATCAAATTTAAACAACAGATTCGTTTTCTGGCTGCGTGCGAACGGCCAACTCCAAGAAAAAAGTTTTCGTTCTGCAATTGTACTACACAAGCCGTAATCATCATTTTGCTCATCAGTGTCATCATCATCACCTCTGCGACCATCATCATTTGAATTTTATCGATAGCTTGTGTCTAAAGTGCGATGAGCATTTGATCATTGTCTCGCGATTCGTTTTGCAAACAATTAGCCGCAATTAACGAGTGAAAACGGCGAAAACGTGCGAAGAAAATTTAGAAAAGCAACCGAAACGAGCGCTTGACTGCCCGCGGCGGCGTTCGGATTTAATTGCAATTCGACGACGGTGTTGTCCGGCCGAGAAGTTGTGAAGAGCGGCAAAGTGTGTGTATGCAAGCGGAGGACCGCCCAATTTGTTTGATGCCTTGAAACTAAACAGCGAGCAGCGTGTGTGTGTTTGTGTGAAAAGTGTTGGAAGAGCAAAGAAGACGGCTTGGCAACCGCTTTGGATCCGAAGGCAATCCAACGGCAACCGGCAACCGATGCGAATATTGGCGAGCATCGAGAGAAGAGATGCGAGGGAGGAGCAAATAGCTGCTCGCAAAATGTACCCAATATAAAAACACAATGTGGATGCAGTCGAGTCGCTATCATTTATAGATCTAAACTTAGTTTAGCCTTGCTGCGAACAGAACTATGATATATATAATCGCTAGTTTTGAGACAGGTTCCCAGTACTGAGAGACAGAATATTATTAGTTTAACACATTTTCATCGCCATCACAATTCAATTACATTTTGCGGCTTCGTCGAGACTTCTTTCGCCTCTCGCCGCTTAATTCGATTTCGTGCCCACTCTTCAATTCATTTGCGCTTCAAATCAACAGCCGACACTCACCTTCGTGAGCTTCTTCTAATCACCAAAAATGGATTATCCTTACCTCAATCAATCTGGCTTCGACAGTACCTGTTCGCTGTCCACCATGGATCCAACAAGTCTTTCCAGCTGCCAGTTGCCTTGTTCGTACTCCGAACTCGGTGGCTCGTGCAACATGAGCCAAGTTCAGGCCGCGGCTGCACAATACCGCTACGGAACTAGCACGGGCCACGCCGGACTTTCGCCGTCGAGGGCATTCGGCGCAGCACCTACCGCACCTGGATCATGTGGAGGTATGAGAACGCGAGCGTTTTCGAGCGATCTTCATCACACGCATCACGCTTCGTTCGCAGGAGGTCCGGGCTCGGGCTCAGCGCACTCCGTCTTCTCGACTACGATGGGTTTGCAAAGTAAGTCCGAACGAGTGCTGAGCGGTTGTCGAAGTGTTCGCTGAATCGGTGCGCTGGTGTCCGATCAGGTTCGAGCGCGTGTAAGCGAGTGCCAGAGAATGAGCAGAGTTGGCGAGTGCTGTGGCGAAGAGTGTTGTGAGGGGCAAAACACATCGCTAACTGAGTTAAGTTTGATGCGACCTCAAAGCGAAAATTAAATAATTTAATACGAGTCAGTTTATTGTGAATAATCTGGTTGCGTTTCGGTCTAAAGAGAAGCGCACAGATAGAGAACGAGCGAAAGTCTTGGGGCATCATTTCGCTATAAGCTGATTTCGAAAGCAACCGACTCGTGCTTTTATTTGGTTTACATCTTCTTTACTCAATTACCTTTTTTGACAAAATCTTATTCATATTTCTTACGAACCGCGTTTACAGTTCGCCAGTTTCGCTCGTTTCTTCTTCTTCATCCTCATCTTCCTCTTCGCGAGCTTCTCTTTGCTCGCGAAGCAGATTTATTGCAAACGATAGCGAAGCTCTTTTTCACCACTATTTTGCATTTTGAATGCGCAAACAAATAAAAATAAATACCAACTTTCGACTCGATGAATTTCAAATCGCGTTCGACTTCACAGTTTTTTTCGTTCTCGATACAGCATCGCGTAAAAAAAGTGTTTTCATTCATTACTTGAGCGTCGATAAATTGTAATTCGCAATTAATATGTTTCATTGAATTCATTCACTTTTCACTTTTCTCTCTCTCTCTCTCTCTGTGTGTGTGTGTGTGTGCGAGTGTTTGGTGTGTGAATGCAACAAATTCGAAACACTGTAAACGCTTTTAATTGAATTAACCACAAATAAATTAATTACTGCTCACATTTGCATATATCTCTCTCTTACTCATTCTCTCTCGCTTTCTCTCTTTCTCTCTCTCTTTTACTTTCTCACTCTCAAAAGGTTTGCCTTATAAGATGTATTCACCGTCGCACGAAGGAATGCTTACCGAGAAGCGAAAACAGCGACGAATACGGACAACGTTCACCAGTGCACAATTGAAAGAATTGGAGCGAGCGTTTCAAGAGACGCACTATCCGGATATTTATACGCGCGAGGAGATCGCAATGAAAACCGACCTGACCGAAGCCAGAGTTCAGGTAAACGGCACTCTGTCATCTTCTCAATGTTTCACAATAATCGACGACATTTGCATGCGCGTGAATTTTAAAAATTTAATTTTGAAAAACAAAAGTTGCGAAAATTTTTTATTTTGAAACGAACAAAAAAGTTAATAGACTCGAAACGTATAATTAAATATGGAGTAAAATTGTGTGCAGCAGAAGAAAAAATCTCTCAGCGTTGAGATTTTGAAAGCACTTAATTGGTTTTTCGTGAAGAATGAATGCACCTAACATCTATAATAAAATTTGTGGGTCTTTAAAGTAACTGTTTTGCCATCAATTGAGCTGATAGTTATTAACTCTTATAATTGTTAATCTAATTACAAGTTAAGCAATGAGAAGCAAACAAAAGTCTGCTTGTGTGTGTACACCATACAACAAGCTTCTTATGTCCATTTTCTTCGAACCGAACGGCTAGACACGCGTAAAAAGCTCTTTCGCTCTCGAGTGGTGAAAGATAAAAAGCGTACAGATGGTCAAACTTTTGCAATCGGATGACATTAATCGCCGTTCGCCGTTTATTTGGTGTGCGCGTCGCGTGTCTCAATCATTTTCATAAAACAAGAAGCCGTCGATGTCATTCAATCGCTTTTACGAGAAAAGGCGAGCGCACACACTCACACACAAATAACACTCAAAAATGATAAATAATGTGTCCTTTGATGACTGCGAAGGATGCGAACGATTGCGAGAGACGGAAGCAACAAAACATGCATTTATGAAATTGCTTGTGTTTCTTTTGACGGTGAACGCGTGTAACGCGTGTTGCGTTTTGGGAGTTGAAAGAAGAACGCGTGTCGAGACACACGACTTATAATCGAATTGAAATTTTCGCGCGAGCAGCCGTATCTCGCCTCACATCTGTAAATATTCTGCGTAATTTATTTTTTCACTAGTTTCGGATGAATGTAAAATTTTTTTGATCGACTCAACTGCTCTGAAATTTACTTTCGAACAATTGTCACTCTGTTCTATGCGTAAATAATGCGCAATTGATGCGAATGCAAACGAGCATCGAAAGTGATCGAAAATGGTCGCAGAGAAGCGAAATAATCAGCCACGAACAGCAGTGAAAAGTCCAGTGTGTGCGGTGTTCAATGCATTAATGAATGGTCAGTTTGTGTCGAGCCTTCTGTGCACCTCGCTTATTGCTTGTGGTCATGGTGCAGAGAAGAGTAAAGTGCACAACACAATGTTTTGCGCGAACAAAAGGCTCGCAAACAGTAAGCGCGCTATTGACGCCGGGCACCCTCCGAGCTTCGAACAAAACGCTTTAAAAACTTTATTTATACGCGGCCGAAAAAGGCCGCGATCGTTTCGCTCGCTCACTCTCTCCGTGTGTCTCCCCGCCGTTTTGGTCATTGAAGAGCGATTATTGTGCAGTTGCATATCAATCTAAATAGAAGCGAACAGCGAGTGATTTACAATAATAATGTAGTGGTGGTAGTAGTAGAAGCAGTTGAACGCGCATCTCTTTCCATCGTTTATCCAGAACCACTTAAGATAATCATGAAATGTGTGTTCTGCTCACTCTGTGTGTGAGTGTGTGTGGATGCGTTGCTGCTGCTGCACTCGCCGAGAATCTTTTTAGCTTTAATCAACGAATGCAACAAAAATGACAAAACGCTTTTCTAATTAAGAAATTGTTGCTTTTTTGAAAAAATGGAGAGAGATGTGCCTGCCTCCTCGTTTTTTGGCTCTACGCTCCTACACTTCGCTCTCATAAAAGTGATGCTTTGCAAAATGCGATTCTCGCATTTCAAAAAACGTCAGACAATCGATTTGTTCGTTCGCTTTCGCTTCTTATTTTTCCACTCGTCTTCTTCTTCTTCTCTCCACTTCTACTTTCTCCACTTTCTTCGCGCTTTCGCATTGCATTTTTAGTCCACTATTTTTCGGCAGCTGCAAAAAAAACTTTATTTTTATATATATATTCGCTTTCGGTTTTTTTATTACTTCTTTTCTTCGGCGAAAGACAAAGCAAACGTGTACCGACTGCAAGACATGACTTTTGTGCACATTATATATTGAATTTGCTAGCGATGAACAAAAGAGAAAACTTTCCTCTCTCTCTCTTCTCTCTCTTTTGCGCTTTAATTCGCAGAGAGAGAGAGAAAGTAAAAATTTTCAGTGTCTCGAATTTTAAATTTTTCGTCGCTTTCATTTCTATGTATTACTTTACTTTAAGTTTTATTAGCGAAAGTTTGGAGAATTTTGTGCACAACACAGCGAAATGAAAACTCGCATTTTCAATGAACTAAATTTTTATGAATGTGAAACTTTTTTTCAAATGAGAATGAAACTGGAATATTCACATAACGCGCGAACACAATATACTCTCGCGCGCGCGATGCGTGTCCAACACGTGCATTATATTGAGTCACTTTATACGCTTAATTTGTCAATGCATTGCTCTACTTTCCTTTCTTTTTATTTCACCAATGTGTAGTGTACGTTTCACTGAACGTTAAATAAATAAAAAATTTTTGTTCGTAACAAGCACACATCGAGCGAGAAACAAAGTGAGCGAATATGATGAGGATAGACTCTCTCTCTTTCTCACTATCCTGAATTGCATCGTTCATCCTACTCTCCCTCTCCCTTCCTACGTTCGTGTTTCTCATTAATAAGATGTTTTCACGTTTCTCTCTCGCTCTGCTCTAATCAATCGAAGGTAAACCGATGCTCACGTCCTATATAACAGTGTCGCACTGCTTATGAATCTATAGACATTTTTGGGCGGCGCGAGAGGTGATAAAAACGATCAGAAGCAGAGCGAGAGCGAGATGCTTGCGAGCTAGCGATGTTGATGCGTCAGAGAAGATGAGTGTGCGATGGCAAAAACTAGTGATCACCTTTCAAAATGATGCTTTGCAATAGCTACGGTGAAAAAAGCGAATTTTTATATAATGAAAAATTTTTGCAAAGTAGAGAGTTGCGAAAAAAAGAAAAAATTTAATTTAAAAATGAAATTAATAAAAGCGTAAATTATGTGTCGCCGTATATTGCGCTACTGTATTCGAGTTCACGATTCGCTCTTTTCGCTTCAAGAGTTATTGTGATATAATAGAGTAAAGCGTAATCATTTAGTGGAAGCCTGTATACATGCGATGCCGGTGTTTATTGATGGCAGATGGTCTCCTTTCGCTCGATCGCTTCGCTTGTTTGAGCTTTAAACCAAGGTTTAAATATACATACAGCGGCAGGCAGAGGAAGAAGAAAAAAGAGGCTAATGTATATAGAGCTATTCTTCTTTGCGAGTTTGGTAAAAGGGACATAAGTTCTGGAGTTCGGCGCTAGGCAAGTGAATATGGTGCGGGCTCGTGCGTGTGTGTGTTTATCCCCAGAAGCACCTTATTTGCAGAGAGGATTTACAGACGAGCAGGTTGCGTCTCAATCACTTCATAAAACAGTGATTATAATACACGAGCAACAAATGACCAGGCGTTTGCTGCTCTCCTCTCTCTCTCTCTCTCCATTCCATACAGTAACTAAGCGCTATTTATTTAAACATTCCTGCTTTTGGTTAACGCTTGTGTGTATGTGTGTCGGCGAAAGAACAAACTTAAGCAGCTCTATGAATGGCTTAACAAATGCGAACACGCGATGAAAACAAAATTCATCGCCGCGCCTCTCTGCTTTCGACAGATTACACCAAGCCTCCGGATTATAGCGGTTGACGAGTGCGAGTAGCAGTTACATCTTCATTTTCGAAAATCACAGGTGC
This sequence comes from Dinothrombium tinctorium, assembly GCA_003675995.1. Lineage (NCBI taxonomy): Eukaryota > Metazoa > Arthropoda > Arachnida > Trombidiformes > Trombidiidae > Dinothrombium > Dinothrombium tinctorium. The sequence continues at coordinate 7,145 of NCKU01001203.1, read as the reverse complement.
ACCGTTAAGCTGGCGTCACCGTTTCTTTATTTGTTCGAAAGCAATTGAGTAAATTATGATTGCAAATCATCATCGCAGCCGCATCCATATGTCAGACAGTGTGCGGAGAGTGAGAAGATGAGAGATGAGATGAAAGTGAGCCATTGAAACAATTTTCTCGACGAATAGATATGATGATTTAATTCTTAATAAATAAACAAAAACTTAATTTGATGAAAAAGTATAAAATGAAAACAAATATGAAAAGAGTGCGAAATTTGCATTTATTGTTTGCACACATTTTGAAAACGCGCTGTCGAAAGGAGGATATAGGAGAGAAGCGGCGAGAGCGAAGTGGAGTATTGATATTTGCGAGCGGAGAGAGAAGAGGAGGCGATCCAATTTAAGAGATGAAAATACTTGAAGACGACAGCAGAAATAATGTGATATCAGTGAAATGGTAAAATTGTGGGAAGCGAGAGGAAAAACGCGTGCGGATCGCCTCGATGATGGAGATGATGAGGAAAAGAAAAGTGGAAGAAAAAAACTCGCTTCTTCTCGTTACTCAATTGCGTAAAACTCTTTCGCACTCTTTTTCCGCTCTTGAAAATGTCTTCAAAATGCAATGATTAAATGCGGAGAGGAAGCGAAGTTGTACATTTTTATCGCTTGTGCGAATGCTTGTTTAATATCGCTCAGTAGTATATCATCGCGATCATCATCAGTGGTGTAAGCATTTAATTGCTTTGCGTTTACTACTTCACTTCGCTCATTCGTTTTGCTTTCTTCTTGCTCCGTTTCTTCTTCTTCTTTTCAAGCTTGTGCTTCACTTTTCAACGCTTTTGTTACCGTTATAATAAATTGTACAATAATTATATGTTTATTGAGCGAAAATATCAAATTATAAGAAATACAACTCGAATCAAATCGAATTATGCTCGTAATTTAATCGTTACACTTTCTAAACGGTAGCAACAAACACAATTCACTTAACGTTTTTCGTTTTGGGATTTATCGCCATCCTGAATAAAAAAGCTCAGCTTCCACTCGCTGCAAAGTGCTTCACTTCTTCTCCATAAATGATGAACCATAAAATTAATTTTTCTTCATTCATTCAAATTTATTATTGAAAAATTTGTAATCAATGAGCGCTTTGCGAGCGATTACCGAAAATCATTTTCATTTATTAATATGCAACTGAATGCATGTCACCAGTTGTTTGCCTTATTTCGCTCAAGGCGCTCTTCTTCGCTAACTATCGGCAATCAGAACGAAAATTTTCAACTTCAAGTTTGAAGTTTTAAATGCGAACGTTTCCTTTTTGCTCGCGTTTTCTTAAATTCAAAAAGAAAGCTGAAAACGAGTGGAATGAAAGAGAGAGAAACGCCATTTCTTGTTAAGAAATTCGTGTTAAACATTTCATTCTTAATTTCTCGCTTATTTCAAACAATTTCTGCTTCTTCTTCTTCTTGCTCTTCCTCTTCTTGTTTGTGTACCGATTTGCTCGTAGTATGTGTTTTGTGCAGCTCGCTGTTGCTCGCCATACACTGCGATTTGGACTGAATTTAAACTAAAAAACGATAAAGACAGTTTGTTGTATTGCGAAACAAAATGAAAGCTCGCTTCTCATTTGAACAGCAATCAGATTTTTATTTAAATTGTGCGTCGAAACAAATATGTGATTCACATTCGAAATGATGCGGATGTTGCTGCACAAACTCTTTGTTGCTGACCTTTTTTCTCTTTCGTTTGCTTGCCTTAGACATCGAGATCGCTAAAGCGCATTGAACAATTTTCATGTGAATGAGCAAAAAATTTTCTCCTTTGGCCCACACCATGTTTTTAGCTGAAATCGCTAAAAGTTTTGTGTGTGCACTCTTATCTTTTGTTATTTCTTAATACGTAAAAGTGGAGTGCATCTCGCTCTCTTCCTCTCTTTGTTTTTGCTCATTTTTGCCCCTGAAGCTGGCAAAGATCCCTAAGCTTTACTCTAATTGGTCTCAATTAAATTAGCTTTAATCCAATTATAGTTTTAGTCAAAGATTATTTTGTCTCGTCCTATACGCTCGCTGCGAACACTCGGCGCTTTTCTGTCCTCGTCGGCTTCGCAAAGCGTATAGGCAAAGCGAGCAGAGTTTGCAAGCCCTTCATTCCATATGCATTCGCAAACAAGTGATATTCGAAGGGAGGAGAGAGAGTTTGAGCTGTGCACCCGTCTACAGTCTTTAAATAAATGAGACAAACACTTCTTCGGCGGACAGTTTCGATCAAATTGCAGTGAGCAGATGAAAATGCGACGCGTTGCAACAAAACATTTTGCAGTCGCTGCTATTGCAGCGATTAATTAAAACCCATGCACGTTATTTACATATTCACTTTAGTTACTTTCTGCTCTTCTTCTTGCTGCTTGATTTCGCTCATCTCTTTCGCCTTCTCAGGTTTGGTTCCAAAATAGAAGAGCAAAGTTCAGAAAACAAGAAAGACTTAATCAACAGAAAGCACAAAATCAACAGCAAAGTGGTAATCAGGGCGGCAATACAAATGGAAATGGAGGACAACAATCAGCTTCTTCTACTGGTAGCAACTCGAGTAATGCGAGTGCCGCTAATAATCAATCGACAAGTGGAGGAAGCAACGCTGCCGCTGCTGAAAGTAATGTTGGTGCAGCAAACAATAGCAGTAACAAAAGTGAAAATCATGCAAACTCAGCGAATGCAGCGGGCACAACATCGACAACAAATAACTCTTCGAGCAAAGAACACCACCATTCGAAAGGCAGCACGGCCAGTAATGATAATAAAGCCATTAATGGTAAGTGTGTCTCTCTCTATCCTCCATCTCTTCTAGCGCATCGCTTTCTTCTTGTTAAGCGTAAAAGTTCGCAATTACATTAAACGCTTACACAGCGATCATTAAACATTTAACGGCTATTCTACAATAAGGATGCTTACTTTAAATAATTGCTTTATCAATCTCGCTACAACGCAGCCCGTGTTCGCCGCGCTTCTCTGCTTTTTTGTCCGCAAATATGTCCAACTTTGTGTATGCAGAAAAACTTTTCTTTTCAACTTCGCTCCTATATTAATTTAAGGTTCGCAGCATCGCTTCTCTTCGCTCTCTCGCTCTCTCATTCACTTTTGAACGCGAAGACAATAATCATTAACGTCAGAAAAGGAGGGCTTTCGCCTGACAGTAATGGAAATAAATGCGAGCAGATTTGGACAAGCATTTACCGAATTGAGCGCAAGGGACCTGTACTTTGTATTGCATTACACTCTGTATCTGCAGCTCAAGACTCATTCTTCTTCCTTTATGCCTGCTCCTTGTCCTCCAAACCCATTTATAAATCTTCGACCAGTCGATTAAAAAGCAAAACGCTTCAATTTACTTTTCATTTTTTGCTCTTCTTCTCGAAGGAATAGGTAAAGCGCTATCACCGCAAGGCATCATCTCGCCTCACTCACTCTCCTCGCTCCCACCGCCGACCGCGGCGCCGAAATGGTCGATGTCGGCGAACGCGATCCCAATGTCAAATACTCATTCGAATCATTTGAGCTCTCACTCGGCCAAAGCGGCTTTAAGTGCGGGTCTGATGGCCATGCATTCGGCGCAAGCAGCGATACCGCCGTCGTGTTTAACTGCGAGCACGTTTTTAATGGGAGGACATCCGGGTAATCACCATCCTAATCACCACGCGTCGAACCATCACTCGAGCTATTCGGCCATCAATTCGATTGACAGCAAGTCGAACATATCGTCGCAATTGTTTTAGCATTTTCACCCAGAAGACGAGACAGCGCAGAGAAAAATAAAAAATAAAAATTAACCGATTTGTTCCGTCCTCTGACAAGGGTTAAAATCGGCAACATATTTTATCCGAAAAAAAGAAACGACGAAAGAAGAAAGAGAACGAAAGAATTAAATGTTTGCATTGTCGAACTCTCATAAATGTGACCGTGTCATTTCCATCGCCATCGTCATCAGAAGAAGAGAAGAAGACGAGAACCGATTGCTGCTGTCATATAATTTTGTTAACGTTGAATGTGAGTTTCGATTACAAACGAAATCAAATTACAAAGCCATAATGCAGTTAAACACACACAAATACACACAACACATACACAACACTCAACTGTTATTTGAAACGAATACGATTAAATCACGAAAATTAGCGTTTAACCTGTTAATAGAGGAAGCAATTGAAATGCGATTACTATTGCAACAATGGTCGTCATCACCATTTTCAAGAGATTCGCTTTTTTTGCGAGGCAAAAGAGTGCGATCATCAAAAGCAAAAAAGATCTAAGCGAGAAAGCGAAAGTGATCATCTTGTTCGTGTGAGAACAAAGCCAAAAAAAAATTGTAAAAATCGAGTCAACGGTAAATCAAACGCAAGTTTATTAAATTAATTAACGAAAATAAATTAATTATAACGCTATTTGCATTCAATTATAATTAATCCTTGTATTTCATTTCTCTGAACTGCTGTAAATTTAATAATATGATAATTCCAAAGCCAAAGAGAAAAAAAAACAATGATGATGATGATAATGAAAAGCGAGAGAGAGCCAACCAGCCGAAAGCGAGCTTGATTTTATGCTTTTCAAAATAAAATCAACTAAATAAAATTAAAATCAAATCTCAATTTTCTTCTGAACAGAGTAGTTAAAAAAAAGAATTTCGCCCATACACAAAGAGCAACATGTTTAAATGTAAAATTTTTTGAATATAAAGAAAATAATAACGACGATGATATTGATGATAATAAAGAAAAGGAAATATTGTGTGTATACCGTCGTGACGGTGTGAAACTTTTGCAGGATCACGCGAGATAACAATCTATATACACTTAAATGGATCCTAGCGCTTCTATTCTCTCTTTTGCTCTCTCATTCGTTTCGCTTTTTGACATTTTGTTCAATCGAAACAATCGTTTGAAAAATGAAATCGAGAAATTTGTTGACAGTTTGAGTCTAGCTTCTGTTAGAATTTTTTTTCTGCTTCTTCTCTTTCCATCGCTACATTTCTTTCGGCCTCCAATCGTTGTTATATTGTCGAAATCGTTTTACATCAATCTTTATACGAGCTAAAAGTTTTCAATTGACGATGGGTTTTGTGCTTCACTTGAGAGAGAGAGAAAAAAAAATTCAATCGAAAAGAACTAATTTCAAATCAATTTTCAATAATCGAATTTTGTTACTTTGTTTAACGTTTTATAGAAGAAAAAAGAAGTTTCTTCTCTTCTCTCTTTTGTTTGCTATCATTTTACAAACAATTCAATTCGCTTTTCAAACTCAACTGAGTTTTGTAAAACAAAACATTTTTCACAGACAAATAAAGATAAACGCTAGTCAAATTGATTAGAATCACTAAAATTTAGTGTATTTTATATTATTATTTGGTTTGGCATGACTTTTCATACAATTTAACCGAAAATAGTCAATTGTATTCAACAAGAATCATCTGCTCGCGGCTTACGACAACAAATCACTAAATCGCTTTCCACTTTCTATCTGAAATTGATGAACGATCGCTTATTTTAACAATAGCTGAATTCACGAGTCATACCAGCTAATCAAGCAAAGTCTCAAAATATGTCTCGTGTATTCATTTCAATTTGATCACAGCGAAAACGCTTCTTAAATACTTTATCTTAAATGATCGATTTTTTTAGTTTGATTTATGACTGAAATTTAAAATTTAATCTAAAGCGTTGAAATTTCTAATTTCTAAATAGAATTCAAGAAATAAAGTAAATTCTATGAATTTACGCTACAAATTAAAAATAACGATAGTGTGTTCGGCGACTGATTAACATTGCTATAAGAGAGTTAAGACAAAAAGGGCAATTACCTCATTGCTCTGTGTTCTATGCTCTATCTAATTCCATATTCAAATATGTTATAAAACGTTTAATTAATGTCTACATATAAAAGATATTATTTGCAACTTACATTGTTTTAACTATGTGATTTAATCAATTATATGATTAGAATGTTAAATTTTGCCTTAAATTTATCGTTAGTCACTTTTCCGTAATGAGAGTCGCTCGCTGAATACCATTTAGATAAATTAAATAAGAATCAAATTTAAAAACAACATCGCAGTCTACCCTCTCAAGCGTTTATTACTAACCTCAAGTATTGTTGCAGATAAAAGAATTAAAAGTTTATTTGAAATTATTTTACTTTTTAGCTAAGTGAAGTTTATTTTTAATTCATTTACTTTATCGTTTAATTTTTCTCGTCTATGTGAATACCGAATTGCTATCAAATCTTTCGAGAAAAATAAAATCGATTGTGTCTAGAGAAGTACAGAAAAAGTGGTTTCTTAGACAATTGATTAGCTTTGAACTTATTTTGCTCATGATCTTGAGTTCTAATTCCGAGTCGGGAACGTTTTCTGAAGGATACTTCGCTGTTCGTAAACAGAGTAAAGTTTGCACCATTTCGACGGTTGCGATGTTTGCGCTGAAATTTTAAAATTTAAATAAAAATAAAACACGAACAACATTAAGATTAAAAAATCTTACGCGATTAAATTTTGTTTTTCTCGCAAAATGAGTTGAATTTTGCTTCTTGTTCAGCTCTTTGTGATGCTCGAGATTAGAATAAGAGCAAAGCGCGCTGTACTTTTTCGACGGTTGAGCAAAGTGCGGACAGTGTGATAATGGCGTACCCGCGAGATACATTGCGGCTCCCAAATGATTACCCGAAGGCGCGTAGTTGCAAGTGTATAAATGAGCAACGTTATACACCGAACCGACTAGACGAAAAGCAACAAAACCGCAACCAATTTTTCGGCTGCTTGCCCAAGCGATCTGTAAAGAGATTAATTCGAGTGACAAGCGACGAGCGCGATCGTATAAATAGTAATACTTGTGTAAAATGGCCGATATTTAAACCGTGCGAATCAAAATTATGAACAACCGAATTAGGAGCGATTTGCAGCTCGTCATACCACAAGTTGATTACCAGCGACCATTTCGGCTGCCATTCGAAGCGAGACGTGCGAAGCAGAAACAGATTTTGTCCCACGAATTCGAATTCTCCTTTTGTGAATTAATTAAGCAAAAACATTGTGAAATGAGTGAACAAGCGGAGCGCGATCGCTGATGGCTTACTGCTTCTTCTTTCCGCGTACGATTCGTGCTTAAATAGACACTG
>NCKU01001202.1:0-27898 GCA_003675995.1 Dinothrombium tinctorium | reverse complement strand
AAAAGGAACGATAGATAAAGAGCGAGAGAGGTTCAATGCAAGAAATATTTAAAATTTTTTCGTTTATTTTATCTCTTTTCATGGTACGAATTTATCTTTTCGCTTTAGAAACGAACGCTTGAAAGAAAAGCAGAGAAGAAAAGTAAAAGCGAAGTGCTGATTACAGAGGTTAACATAGTGCAGAACACAAAAAACAGAGCGACGTAGAAGCAAAGAAATCCTTTTAACATGGTTTCTTTATCCACGGAAATTGTTATATCCGTTTCCGCATTAAACGCGCGTTTAGGAGAGAAAATTGGCAAAAACAAGTGAAACTGAATCCAAAATCGATTGCATTGCGACAATGGTTACAAGCAACAATTAGGAAAGTGAATTGAAAACGAGAATTGAAATGAAAGAGGAGCGAGAAAGGAGAACGCGAAGAAATCAATTGTTTTTCGATTTAAACTCGAAAATTATCGAAAAACGAAGCAATCAACTCGTTTTCAACGCAAGACGGAAGATATTTTGGCGAAAAGCGAAACGGACCAAAGCAAAGGCGAGTGCTCGCGTTGAGTCGTGACAGAAAGATCGCTGCGAAGACGTGCATCTTCCGAAGGCGCGCTTCGGCTCGATATAAGGCACGCAGAACTCAGTTTTCGAAAAACGAAAGCCGAGCGAAATTGTTCACAAGAAAAACGAAACGTGTTCGCTGCTTCGGTCGAATGTTTTCTTACGCAGCTATTTCTGAAGCGTGAATACAGTGTGTATAAAGACGGAGGGTAATAAAACAGATATTCAAAGTTTTTGTGCTCGTTGCGAACGCCTAAAGCCACACGAAAATGAAAAGTGTTATCTGAAAATTGGTTTTGTGCAGCGACAGAAAAAACTGTGTGCGCTCCAAGCAAAAGCTGAACTGCACGTACATGTTACAGCGACTGTGAACACACACACGTAGTTCCTGAAATCAATGAAAATGTATTGCGGTTAATTTGCTTAAACGAATAGGGATGTCAATTTTCGCTAATTTTCTCGAACATAAATTACGCGTTTTTTTCTCACTGCGTTCGCAATGTGCACTTCATTTCAGTTTCGTTTTATCACACGACTGAATCTAAGTTTGAAAGTTTCAAAAAGCGAATTATAAAAAGTACGAAATGATACAATTTATACGCATTATTATTAGTATTTGTATTACCGCACATTATACGCAGTATAATGAGATGAAAAATGAAATGGAGTACAGCAAACAACAAATGAGGCTCGTCTTCAAACACGCACATTTATCATTCAAGTGTAAGTAAAAATTAAATTACGATTGCGAGCGCGATTTTCAACTATCAATATTTATTCGCTTTATTCTTTTCAATTTACTGCGCGCACCATGCGAGCGAAAATCTTTGCCTTTCGCTTTCCCTCGCGAGCGCAACAAAGTGCGGAGTTCGCTAATAGGCGCTTCCTCTCGCTCTCCTATTAAACACCTATTTCACGCTTTGTTAGCTTCATTTTCAAAATTAGTATTTATCAAAACGAAATTATTTAAACATGCAATCAAACTCTCGTTTCGATGTTCAAAACCTTTGGGATTTTATTATTTTCTGTTGCCGAACCTGAGCGCTGTGTCGTTGTGATCCGCCGTTTGTAATACGACACAACAAAGCAATAATTTCGATTCATTTTCAAACTCGAGTGTGTTTTCGTTTAATTACATTGACGTCCGCCTTTCTAGAGCTTTAAGTGAAAGCAGCGAAATAAAAATAAAGTTGCACTAACTTGTGACTTCTTAAATAAGACAATTTCGCTAAGTTTCGCCGCTATTTGCTAAAAAGCAGCGTCGAATCGGCAGCGAGACGGCGAAGCGAGTGTTTCATAAACATAAAAGCAAACTTTTGCCTCGTTCATTTTCTCATTGTGTAGATGAAATGCTCTGGTGGGCGAAGGGCAGCTTCGCGAGCAGAGCGCGAAATATGAGCGATTGTTTCGCTTGAAAGTGAGTGAGATGATCTCGAAAAGATGGGCAACGATGTTAGTAAGCGTGCACTCGCGATTGTTGTCGTGAATACGTTTGTTGTTTATGTGAGTTTGTGTGTGTGTGTGTTTTGTGAAATGAAGAAGCGCAAAAGAAAAGCATTGAGCCGTTGAATAACTCCAGGGACGAGGAACGCAATTAATGTGATTCCAAATACAGTTCATTGATCAGTGAGACACAGAAGAGCAGAGAGAAAGAGCAGCAAAGATAGAAAGCATCGAATTTATTCCTCTCTCCACTCGCATCGCACTTCTCGTCGATTCTCAGCAGAAAAATAATTTTTACCTTTTAAATTCTCGGCATCTTCTCACTCTAATTTGCAGCGCTTTCGCTGTGTTTTCATTTTCTTGCGCATAACGAAAATATTAGCGAAGAAGGCGTGAGAAAAGCGTGAATTATATAAACATTTGTTTAATTTGAAGAAATAAAAAAAAACGCAGAAAATTACGCCAACATAATGTGAACGCCAATTTTTTCCCACAAGTGTAAAGTGTGCATCGCATGAGTTGTGTAACGAGAATGAAGTTAACTCTGCAAACACTGCTTTTGAACACAAAATTTTTCGCTGCTTTCAGTTTCGGCGCCCGTAGCATTTGAGCGACGGTAAGCAAAGGTATGGCGCAATACGCACATCAGTGCGAACAAAGCGCACACACTGCGATGACATTCATATAATAGGCTTTAGGCTTTTCAGAGATATTTAAATCGCTTTAGGCTTCAATAATGAATGTGAAGCATAAAAACAGTGTAATTCACAAAAATTCGCCTTTTTTGCCACCGCGTTCGCTTTATTTTCGCCTCAATTTTCTACCCTTTTGCGGTAAATTCATTTTTTCGCGCGTTACACACAACACATGTAAATTACGCTTCAAAAAGAAACGTTGATGTCATTTTTCGCAAGATAAACGGCCGCAAAATGAATTTCTCTCAGCCGCGAGCGGCGATTACGAGCGTCGAAAAAGCCACTTTCGCGATCGTAAAACTTACGAACGGCCCAAACTACTTTAATAGTGCGCTCGCTCACTTTGCACAGATCGAGCGAAGAAAAACAAAAGCGGCGATCGTCGTGTGTTTCTTGCGTTTGTGCCGTTTTTGAAGATTTCAAAAACGAGTTGTCTACCAACCAACAGATTGAAAACAAGTGTCGCTTGCGTTCACTTCACTACTAGCGCCCGAAAAGCCGCTTCCTTGCAATGCACAACACACGTCAAGCGTCGAATGAAAACATTGCGCTCAACGCGAGGGACTCAATCATGAAATCTGCTCCGCTCTTCCATCCGTTCGTCGTCGTTCGTACAAACAGTGCGAAAGAAGAAAGAATGAAAGACTGAGCGAAGAGTAAAACTTTTCATCGCTGCTGTCAAACAGAGATGTTACACAAAAGAGAGTGAGAGATAGAAATAGTTGGCAGCTTTTCTGCAAGGCGATGCTTTTCTTGAAAACACCACCTGTTCAACGCCGAGATGAAAGGCTGGCACCTATTTTCGCGTTTCGCTTCAAACAATGAGCCTTTCACGAGTTTCTTTCCTCTTTCTCGCATCTTTGCATCATCGCCAAAAATTTTCAACCATCGCTTCAGTAGCGACGTTGTGTCGAGCAATTTTCCACAAAAGCATTTCGACTTCATTTCGAGCACCAAATCTGCGTTCCAAATTTCGGTTCGACCTCTAAACAGGCTTCGCTTCGTTTCCAAAAGTGACAAACATTTAATCAAAACGAGAGGTCGACTTATTGTGGCAAAAAAATGCGAAAAATGCGTTTCGGTTTCATGGAGAGAGAAGCGAGAAAGAAACGAACTTCTTTTTGATAATAAAACTTCATCTTTGTCTACTGTTTTCTATTTTTCTAATCTTGCCATCAGTTTCGCTGCAATGTTCGCTTCTCTCTTTCTCTCCTCATATGTCGCGATCGCAGTGCTTGCGAGCTAATAAATCGGCAAAGAGACGAAAAATCTTGTTTCCTCTTTCGCCTATATGAAAAGATAGATGAAATAACCCCGCAAAATATAACAGCAACAAGATGAGAGCGCGTTAAAGCTTTTGAGTACACATTCAATCGCTGATCTCGCCTTCAACACTCTTTGACTGAATGCGTCGAGAGTACTCGACGTCTTAAAAGCGAACATCTCGCAAACACTGCTGTGTGTATATATATGAAATGCTTGTTTAAGCAAGAAATAAAATTGAACTGCTTCGCTTTAAATTAAAACAACGCATTTGTTCGAATCGCTGCCATTTTTTTCTTAATTACACCCATCATCAGCAACAACAGCAGTTGTTTCAATTTTCGGTCCGTTTTCTCGAAATGTGACTTTCTTCAATCAATCAACTATTTTCATTCAAACTTTTGAATCTTTGCAGAATATTATGCTCGAAAATCCCATTGCGTCAATTAAAGTAATTGATGCAATGGCGGCGAATAAAGGTGCAGCAAGCGACTTTGGCGCACTTCACGGGCCGAAATATATTGAAATTTGTAAGGCGAAGTGACGCGAATAATGAATATTCATTGCTGTCTACATTCTTATTTCGAAGACAAATTCATTTGCGTCGCATTCGAGAAGTGCATATAATGAGAGGCAAAAATGGCTCCATTGTGAACATGTGAATCTTGCGAATCGGCTGTGATTGTTAATGAAAAGAAGCAAAGCGAGTGCTTAGTTGCAGCATATTAGATTAAAAGCAGCAAAGCGACAAAAACAACTTCTCGGCGAAACACCTGTTGAATGTTGTCACCATTTGCGGAAAGAAATTAAATTGCACTAAATTTATTTTGCGACATGTCGACAACCGAAGCGCTCGTTTGTAAAAGCGATAAAACTTACCGTTTTGGAGCAAGCGGAGATGAAATGTTTGTTTGTAGCGTGACAAACTTTAGATAAACATCATCTTGGAACTTCTCTCAGCAGTCGTTTCAATAATTTTAGCCTTTGAAATTTGATTAAGGCTCGATCGGAAAACTTAGAGCAAACTTTTAAGCGTTCGAATAATTTCAAGCGAATTTGTGGATGAGTTGATGTTGAGCGAAAGTGTATTTGTTGTGTGCGGACAGCGTTTTTCACGAAATGAAATGTAAGCGAACAGTTTTCGCGAATAAAAGTGATCGCAGAGAAGAAAGTCTGATATATTCCGTGTTACCGGGAAAAGAGCATGCGGTGTGTCGTCGTCGAAGAATCAACGATGACGATGCTTTCGATGATACTTCTTGATGAGGCATATTATCACTGTGCTGACTTTCATTAACTTTTCTCATCAATTTTTGACACAGGGCAGTTCTCCAAATTTAATTCGCTACAAAATTAACTTCCATTTGCGTCCGAATTTTTTATTCCATCGCTTTAAGTCAATCAAAACGCTTTCAGAATAAGCTTCTTATTATATTGATACTTAAGCGCAATCAATTTGACAATCATCATTGAAAGTCTGAAAATACAAGTTAATATCTGATCAGAGCGCAAAATCGAATTCGATAAGTTAAATTTGGACTCTCATCATGGATCGAGTTTTATTTCTTTTCAGGGCATATTAGTGTTAACCTTGTTTCAAAATTACGAAGTGTATTTGCAGTGACAACGAGCTTTAATCGCAATTAAACTGAATGACAAATTGTGAAATGAAGCGCCATTCTCTCACTAAAAGCTCGAAACTTCACTATTTAGCTTCATATTCGGCGTACGCATCATTCTATCTTTTCAATTTTTTTTGTTGTTTGAAACAAAAGTTAATTAAATTTCTGTTTTAACACAATGAAAGCAAACTCCGCTCATCACAAGTCTCATTTGCAGTAACATTTATTGCGATTTTGTGATAAGCGCATTTCCAAAAACTGATCTATGACTTCAAGAAATGTTCTAGCTTTGCGCTCGATCATTTCGAAACTTAAAGATTTTAAATGCAAAAAGAAACTTTTTTCCGACTCATGATCTATTAAACATAGCGTCTTCTTAGTTGCTGCTTTCGCTGTGCGAATCGATGTGTTCGCCGTTGAAGTAAACGCTAAAAAATTGAACATATTTAATACTGACAGTATAAAGCTTTGAGCAAAATTAAATTATTAACTGAATCGTACATCCTTTTCTCCTCTCCGCTTTTTCGAACGCGCACAATTTTTTTGATGCATTAATAATTTATTTTTGCTTTGTTTTGAGATTAATTTCGACGCAACAATTTATAGCGTCGAAAAGGTAAAGAGAACGCCGCTCAAAAAATTCCAAAACACATAAGTACACTAAGTACATTTATCATCATGCTCTCTGAAAAATATTTTCTAAGATGAAGAACACTAATACTAATTCAGAAAGTTTTGTAAATTGTTTGACTCAAAATTCTTATTAAAATGGTGAATTTGTGAATTTGTCGTAAGCAAAAATTGTATGAAATTTGAGCATGACTATAGAGAATCAAATTTTGCCCATCAAAAGCTGTTAATATTCAATTTAAAATAAAGCTAAATAAAAGTTCATGAAAAAGTGGTGTGACTTTAAGTCATGGATAAAAGCCGAAACTTTTTTCGAAGAAGTTTAAATTAACTTCCACAGAACATACGATTAAAATTGATTAACACATTCACCTGAAGAGTAAAAAGTAAAATATCTCGCTTAACGCTTTCTTGTTAATTAAAAAGCATGCATATTTAAAACTTTTCTTGTGGATATTTTTCAGAAAATGTCTGAAGATCGCTTTATTTTGAAGTTGAAATTATCATGACAATCCTTATTCAAGAAATTCAGAAACTGTTCAAATGGTTGCATAGTACGCACAAAAATAAATTTATGCTAGCTTTCTTCGATTATATTTACTTTGTCTGGTTTTTGAAATTTTAAAAATGCGCTTCGATTTTTCTTGTTTTTCGCTTCAATTTGAAATTTAAACATTATCAAGCTTTTGTACATTTATTGCTCTTGATCCTTTTTTCTTCGATGCTTTCAAGTGTTAAGTTTGCACAATAATCGATATAAAAGCTACAGTTTTAGAATAAAACTTTCTAATAATGATCTAAAAGATGCAAATAAATTATGTGAAAATGGAATTTATATCCTTTAATTGCCAGTGAATTGGATGATTTAAGCATAAAGCTAACCGCGGAAGAGAAGATTGAGGCGGAAAGTGAAAATTTTGAATGCTAATTTAATAATTTAATGAGGCAGATGATAACACTTGTGAATATTTTGTTGATTTACGAGAAAAATTTTCATAATGTTTATACGCTGAAAATGAGCGCATAAAATACTCTTCCTCGCCACAAATTGAAGCTAGAGCTTATATAAGAAAGTAGCCTAACTTTTAAGTAGAACTTTTTAAAGAAAAATGCCTCTTTCGAGAGAAGCAGAGATCTCTGTGTAGAGATCATTTATATCGCTGCGAATACAAACAGTAAGAGTTACATAGCCAGGGTGGCCAATGTTATCACAATGTGTTTCGACAGTAACTACTGAAAAAAGTGAAAAAGAGCTGTGAAATGAAAAAGGCTGCAAGAGTTGAGTAAATACACAAATTCGCTTTTTTCACTGTTGCGCTTATCATTGTTCTGCTTGTCTTTTTTTTATTAGTCTCGTTCACAGAGAAAATTCGCGCGTTTCCCAAGAGTAAGCCAAGTAAGCAGTCCATTGAATACTGTATTATTCTATTCTTCTTTTTTGAGTCACAGAACGTGAACTAAACAGAAAAAAATTGGATTACCAAATGTAAAATAGATGAGCACAACTTTGTTTTTTTCTTGATGGCGGACTTTAGATGACTGGACAATCGCTCGCTTTAAATTGACGGCAACTGTAATTGAATTCGCTTCGATTAAAATTAGCGATTACAGTGTCAATTGGCGGAGAAACGAAAACAAACGCGGAACCAACGGTTTTTGCTCAGCGCGTATAAAAGTAGGCAAAACTGGAGTAGCAAAGCTAGTAGAAAGTAAAGTTTTTATGGAATTAATGTCTAAAATGCCATATGTAATTTGGACATAATTAATTCTTTGCTTGACACGATTAGCCTGATCTCGGGGCGATCTGTAAGCTTTAAATGGAATGCTTTCACTGACAAAAGCTCTTTCCATATTCAACTTTGTTTAGCATTATTCTCGCGAATAATTCAGTGGACACCATAAATCAAGTGAAGATATGCGAATAAGCAGAGCTTGCTTGTTCGAATGTTAGAGTCATTCATTCTACCTCGATCAGTTTTTCGCTCCAGTCACGAATGCATTGATCATATTGAATAGACATCGGCGAAAAAAATAAAACAGTGAGCGCACTTCTTAATTTTATTCGTGAAAACATTATTTTCGCGCTTACTTTGATTGAAAAGGCCTAGATCATCGCGTGTTTGTAAACTGAAACGACATTATTGGATTGCATTTTACCGCAAGCTTAATTTGTGACACAGTGCACTCGAACTGAAATCTATGTGATTTAATCGTCGAACAAATTCGCCTAAATTTATGGCGCGAAAAAAATTAACGACGTCGTAAACACGGCTTAAACACGATATTCATTAAAGTGTTGTTCAATAAAATGGTGGGTTTGCTTCGAAGCTCTCTGCGAAAATAATGAAGTTCTAATTTAAAAGAGTGTCGTTAAAAAAAACAAGAAAAGCAAACTTTCGTCTCTTTTATGCATTACCGAAAACAAATGATGCAATTTCGACGAAACGTAATGGTTTCATTCACGATACTGTCAAAATATTGTTCAATACTTCGCTCTCGAATGCACTACTCTCGAGATTGAGTTTATATGCATTTTAAAATGCACAAAAAGCGCAACTGACAAACAGTGATAAAATGGTTGCGCGTTTTGTTTTTAATTTTTTTGCTTATCCTTTAAGAATGAAAAACATTTTGTGACGTGCTTCATGCTAATAACGACCGCTGCCTTCCATTTTCCTAATCGCAGAACTTTCTTTTTCGTGCGAAATGCAAACGATTGCGAGCCAATCAAACAAACTTTTGACCAATTGGTTTTAGCTTTTCACTTTTCTAATCGAATCAATGCAATTGCGAATCGTTGCACGCCTTCTTAATTATGCTTTGATGCCAAAAAGCTACACTTCACTCGCCTGTTCTCAAGACCAATTTTAGATTTCATAAAAAGAATCGATTTAGAACGATCTCTGAGCTGAATGAAGTATGTATAATTGAAATGAGAAAGAATTTAAGCGAGCTCACATTGAAAAAACATTCGCTTATTAAGTTTTAAATGTGGCTTGAAAAAAGAAGCGAAATAAATTAAAAATTTTCATCAAAATGAAGGAAGCAAAAATTCGATTAAACAAACATTGAATTGGCATCAACACACCTCAAAATGTGTTTTCGCTTTTTTCGAATTCAATTTTGCGAAAGCTTTCTTCAGAAGAGTTTAAAAATTTAATTTTGCTTTTTCTTTTCAATTCATTTGATTCTTAACTTTGCCTTGAGCGAAAAAAAATACAAGAAGCAAGCTTAAATAGTGAGCATTTTGAAATCACTTTTTTCAAAGATGTGGGACCACTTTTGCTATTATCATAAGCAAATCACATTGTTCGGCGACAAAATTTTCATCTATTTGCTTCTTAATATCTAAACAGATGATCGTTGATTCAATGTGAAATGTAGCGATCAAATGATTGAGGATTTTGTTCAAATATTAATTCGCATGAAAAAAAGAAGAGTTTGTAAAAAAATTCTGAAATCTTATCCACAATTTGAAAAAGTGGCTCTATAGTCTTAGAAACCATTTAACCTTTAGTCATGCACTTAATTTTTGCTTTTCAGTGCGCATAATAAGGATCAATTTTTATACCTTATAACCACAAATTTTCTTTGCATTAAAATAGCAAAGACAAAAAATTATAACGGGACTCGCTTGTGCCTCTTGTTGACTTTTTTAGGCTAAGAAAAGAGGATAAATTAAACAACTTGTAATGAATATTGGTCTTGAAAGCACTTATCTAACATTTTTCAACGAATATTTAGAAGTGGCATACGCAAAACAGATCAAATGTCTATTTGGTGAGTAATATGAGCATTCAAAAATATTAACAAGGAACACTTTTCAGGTGTCAATGACGGATTTTAACCAAATTTTGTGCGCAAATTTTTTATGAAAAACAATTCTAAGTGATGCGATTTTTAGCGGCCGCCTCGCAAATGGTCGCGAGATATTTCAGGTCAAAGATAAGATAATAAATTAATAAATTAAATTTTGTGTAAACAAATAAGCGAAAGCTCGAAAGCTTAGCGTTATCGAGCAGCGCTTTCAACACAAAGGCTTTTGGTTCAAATAAAAATTTTCCATTTTTTATTTTGTTGTAAATTTTTACTTTTATTTAAATTTCAAATTAAATGTTTTTGACTGCAAGACAAAAAGTGGGAAAAATAAAATGAAACATGTACTGGTGAGGTATTTGTAAATCTCCAACTTGTATAAAACATTTTAAATGAAAAGTTTTTAAATAAACCTTAAAATGAGTTAAAGACAAATGAATGATAGAATTATGCAAAAAAGATCAATTTTATTAATAATTTCTAAAGGAACAATGTTCAAATAACAAGGAAAGTAAAAATTTACAGCAAAATAAAAAATGGCAAAGTTTATTTGAATCAAAAGCCTTTGTGTTGAGAGCGCTGCTCGATACCGCTAAGCTTTCGAGCTTTCGCTTATTTGTATACACTAAATTTAATTTATAAATTTATTATCTTGTGTTTGACCTGAAATATCTCGCGATCACTTGCGAGACGGCAGCTTAAAATCCCATCACTATGCATTGCTTTTCATAAAGAATTTCTATGCAAAATTCGGTTAAAATCCGTCATTGGCTTCTAAAAAGTGTTCCTTGTAAGTGAGGAATTCGTTTTCCAATGAAATCTTCAAACAAAGGCTTCTACTTATTTCAATGGAAAGATAACAGAAGTTTTAACATAATGTTTACAGTTGAGGTATATGAAATATTAAAAATGTGGAATTTTACATAAATTGCGAGCCGAAATGGTGTTTGAAGATGATTGTCCAAGAAAGGTGTCAGATATCTATTAATATTACTTATTGGCTTGTGAGTTCTGAAAAGAAAATTTTTTTCTTTCAAACACAATCTACATGTTCTGTATATTCAAGCTAACTTTTTATATACTTATGATTTTATACATGACGAGTTTATTTAAATAGGCATGCAAGCATTTCTTTGTGATGAAAATTAAAAAATTTCTGCTTTTTTTGGTTAAATTCTTAAAAATTCATAAAAAATCGCATTCTAACCAAAGCGAGTTCACTGAATTTCAGTTTCAATTAATGACTTCTTAAGTGTTATATGCAAAATTGTAGATCAGAAAATGTGTTACTTAATATGTGAAAAATAATTATAATGAAATTTGCGTTTATAAAATGAATTATTCTTATCAAAAGAACATCGTATACCGTAGAGGGCCGAATGAATTTGTTAAAAAATCAATTCGAGTATTTCAGAGAAAAATTTTGATTTTTTGACAATCGTTGGTTTATATTATATTTGGTTATTATAATATTTTGACTTTAAATTTGCACTGTAATCGGATAGAAAAAAAGGCTTAAACGATTGGTTAACCAAACTGCAAAACTTGTGTTTTTCACTAGTTTTGTAAATGAAAATTGAGATCATTCATTTTAAAATGTAAAAATGAGTTTTTAAAGCGGTTTAAATGTATGAGAATTTTCTAAAATTCGTGAAAATGGTTTGCTTTCATACGAAAGTGGGGTGAAAGCGGTAAAAAGCGCTCCACAACTTAAATCGTGAAGCATTTTTTAGTTAGAATTTTTTATTTTTCGCAAAAAGCCGATCGCATCGCGCGCAGAGTAGCACTTCCATTGTCTAGCCGCCGAAAGTGATAATGACGCCGATGTGATTTAGCGTTCGCCCCGAAAGCGAAACGCCAGACGCAATTTGATAAAACGATTAGAAAAGTGCTTCTTGAAGTGACATCTGTTGGACGAATATAGAAGAATTTGTGAGCGAAACGCGTCCTCAAGTTTGTTGAATTTGCATTACGCGTTTCAATTTTTTTTTTGTTTTTAAGTTTCAGTTAAAAATTGTAAAACACATTTTTTCAAGATTGAATGATTAGAAACAAATTTGATCAAGATAACAAAACGTTTTACACTTTGACTTCTGTGTTTCACTTTTTCGAAGCTTTAAACGTGTTGACAATTTTAAATTTGTTAAGAGTTTTGAAAACTAATTTGAAACGCGTGTTCGAATTAACATTTTCACCAATTTCATTTAAATTGTTTAATAATTAATTTTATAATTGGTTTTAAAAGCAAAATATTTGAAAATTATCAATTTTAAAATACTGGCAAAGCCGATGTGAACTTAAGAGAAGCGAAATTAATTTCATTTGCACGCGAACTTGGTTCCGAAAGCGAATTCACTGATTTCAAGCAAAGAAAACAACGTTAAAGTGAATTACTAAAGGTAAAACACGTTATTTCGTTGTTAAATATGAGGGATGTGCTGTTCGGCGACGCTAGAATTTCTTGATTCGCGTCGACTTTTGCACTAGAAAGCTTTGTTTCCAATGTGCTTATTTATGGTTCAAGTGCATTTTTAAGCTTATTTTAGGTAATTCTTAGCCCACAGCCATTCGAAAAGCAACGCTTTCGATTTTAGGCTTCGCAAAATTTCTCATTCTCAAACTTTCAAAGTAAAAATTATCAAAAAGGTTTTTACGCTTTTTAGACAAACAATGTTATAACAATTTTTTCCCAGAAAAGCAATTTAAAATCGTTTTGGTTTTAAAAATAATTAAAATTAAATTACTACGCACAGGCTTTGAACATATTAAGCCAGGTAGTATCACATTGGTTAAAACTCAAAACTTGACAATACTTAAGCAAAAAAATGTCATGAGGCGATTCGATGAGTTGAGCATAAAAAGATCGAAATGATGATCGCGTGATAAAAAAAATTTCATTTGCAAATTCTGTTTTTCTACTTTTTGAAGCGAATTATGTTTTACTTTTAAGCAAAAATTTAAATGCGTTTAGAAAACGCGTATTTTAGCGCTAGAATTTATTCTTTTGATATTTTTCCAAAATGAAATGATAATAATAATTTAAAAATATCTCGTAGCAATTTTTAAAATGAATATACTTATAGCTGCTGAGCGTAAAACAGAATTTTGAATAAGCTGAAACTAAACATTTCATCGAAATTGAAAACATTTTACGAGACGAGACATAATCAGAATTATTACAAGAAAATGGATAACTTTCTGCACAAACCATTCAATTTTCAATTCTTTGTATTTAATTGCATTCTAACACACACACTCAACATCAGCTGATGCATGAAAACATGGATAAACTAAACTGAAAACTTTTTAATAGATTTTTACAGTAAAAAATTTGACCGAAAAAATGCGCCGAAAATATCATAATTAGCAGTCCATTTTGATCGTAAATGCCACGAATACTTGCTTTCAAAAACTTTCAAAACGTTGATTTCTCGAAATGTGAAAGCAAAGCTTCGAGCGCCGAAAGCATCGCGAATTCGAGTCTCAGTTTTGTGCGTTATGAAACGAAAAGTTTGAGCATTGCATTAATGTGTCAATCAAAGCGATCGATAGATTCGTTGTCTCTGGGCTTTAATTTCCATAAATATAGAGCAATGAAAGCAATGAAAAGTTTACTTTTTCGCAATGAACGCTCATTGATTTTTCTTTTTTATTGTATTGCGTTTGTATTAAATGTGTGCGCTGAAAGCAGAGCGGAATTAATCTCTCGAAAATCATTTGTGAGCACTAAATTCGTTCGATAGCGCTGCGAACAATGCATTCGCTTTTTTATTCGTTTTTTCTTCGGCCATATCCCCGAAAGAGAAATAAAAATTTACTGCATTTCGCTAATTTTCTTCGAGCGAAATCACTCATAAATTTTTATCACCAATTCTCTGTCTGATCGGCCGAATTTCGATCTCGGCGTTTCGGATTTAACAAATTTTCAAGCCTCTTCTTTTCTCACTTTCACTTATTCAGTAGCTAAATAGTCATGCTTCCTCTGCTGTTTTCTTTGTTGAAATTTCATTTATGTAATTCGCACTTCACTTTTTGCTTGTCTAATCGTTCAAGCGCCGGAATTAAAAGCCACGCTGGGACTCAACTCAATTCTTGCGCCCGATTCAACAAATGAGCTTTTTCACGAAAAGTGTTTCGGCTTAAGTCACTTCTTTATTGAATCGGTGCACATCTCCACCAAATAATAGCACATTCGACAAATGAAAGTTGCTTTCATCTTATTTATTCTCACATATTTTGAAATTGTGCTCAATTATGTGTCAAACCAACTATGATTTTACTGTCTCCTCTGTTTTTTTGGCGAAACTTTTCTGTTATTTCGAGCTAGATTCTTCTCACGGCAGATTTTGTCCGTTTTGTATTTGTCGGCTTTGAACAACTCTAATCTGTCTCTGTCTGGTCGCTCCTTCGCACCGCGCTCGTATAAATGCTCGCCATGCGACGAGATTCGCGACGAGAGGGCGCTCCCCTTCCCGTCGACGCTCGTGTCGGACGTAGCCGTGCTCCCGAGATTACTGCCACGTTGCGATAATCGCACAGTGGTCATCGTTGCGCGGTTTTTTCTCTTTTTTCCTCGAAATAATAGCCAGAAAAGCAGTAAAAGCGAACAGAGTAGCAGCAACATGAATAAAACTGCAATCGCTACCAACGCTATAAATTTGTTGATATCGGCTTTTCTGACCTCTGTGCGAAAAGTTTCTCGTTAAACTCTCTATGCTATCTACTCTTTTATCTCTGCTTACGTCTTTTACGTCTCTCTTTTATGTGTTTTCGTCTCACTAAATTGTGCGTGAATCTATGCGAACATTTGCGAATTGAGTCGAAGAACAGCGACCGAGTCGAATAAGGTCCGTCGAGCTGCATTTGGTTCCATTCATAAAAGTATTCGCTTCGAAATAGGTACACTTTAGCTGTCGAATGATCACGCGAGTACACCGCATCTAAATTCGCCTGTTCTAAATTCATCGATTGAGCCACGCGGAAACGCTGGGCTTCGCTCGCGCTGTACATGTAGCATGTGTTGGCTTTGAATATTAAAATTTGTTGATTCGATCGATTGAACCAACTGCTGTCGATCGGCGTTTGAAGTCCGGCGAACAGGTCGTTTGCCTTCCGCATTTCGCTTCTATTCTCGTCGCTCGAGTAAATTAGCACACAATCGTCTTTGAAGTAAAAAGTTCGATTTTTGTCGCTGTTGAATGCGGCGTCTAAATAGGGTTGCACCTGAGCGGGCAGCAGTCTACTGTTTGCAATTAACTGCGCTTTGTTCGCCGTTGGCATTCGCAGCACTGACGAAGCACGCGATGTGTAGTTTAAAATCCAAAAGTATTGTGCTCTGAAAAGATAAACGCGACCATTGTCTTCGTACAAAGCGTCGATGTCTGTTTGAAAGCAAAACGGTTGCGGGCAGCCGAACCAAACTTGATTGCTGATCGCAAATGCAAAGTTGGCCACAAATGTGATGTTATTCTTGACGAAAAATGGTTTGCATATCGCTTTTGTTGAGCTCCACTGTTTAGCTACGCGCTGCTCAATTGTATCGTTTATCGGTTGCGGGTAATTGTCATCGATTATTGGTAAACGCTTTCGGAAACGAATTCTTTTCACTTTCGACACGAGTTCTGCACTAAACACGTAATAATGCGCTTTAATTCTTTTAATCGAATTCACTTCGATTGCCGGGAAATCAGTGCAATGCTGGCGAGAAATAATCGCTGTTCGACTTAAAAGTGAGGAAAGAAGAAAAGGTAGCGAAAGGAAAAGGAAATGAAGACTGTTTCTCATCTCAAAAGTGGATTTAAAATGGGATTAAAAACGAAGATTTCGTGTTCGGCTTCGCTGCTCGCTAAAAATGCGAATAAATAAGAATAATCTCTGGCTTATTGTTGCTCTCCTTCCGCGAGCGCAAACCGCGAGCCTACCGCGAGCACAAATTGCACGCAGCCATGTTTTTGCAATATTATGTAACAAAGTGTGGAGAAAAACGTTCGCGAATATTTCGACGACATGCGATCGTTTTTTTAGACGCTGAGTTTGACGACCAGATTTATAATTTGGAAATTTAATGCCGCTTTTAAGAAAAATCGTCAAAGTCGAAAATTTTCGCTAAAAAATGTTCGCAGTGTGTGACTTTTTTAAATTTTACGTTTTTTAGTCGCGCGATGCCTCAATATTTTCGCCAGTTTTGAAACTGAGCTTCAACCGTAGTTCATTCAAAAGTTTTACGTTGGAGCAGCCAAAGCAAACGGTCAGCGAATTGAAGTGAAAAGTGAAAAAGCAATTTGTCGAGAATTGATTAACGAAAAAGGGCGTTAATGATAATAGATTGATTCCGTGTACCGTTCAATACGCAATAATTATGATGCATAACATTTTTTGATCACATAATAACAGCAAACGAGCGCGTTTTCAATTTGCCGAAAAGTGCTCAATAATTTAAATGTAAATTAGTGCGCGTTTTAAGCGCATAATTAAACGCTCGTTTTATTTTCTCGATTCGCGAAAATAAGCGAGGCAATTGGGCCGTTGTTTGCGAATGTGTAGCGCAAAATTCTCAAAGCTTTAATTAATCAAACGTTTCTTCCAAAGTGTTTACGGCGAAGGGGCTCCTTCGCGTTACGCAACGCCGCTGGTTTCCGAAAATTTTGCCATTCAAAGCTTTCGACGCTATTCAACGCGTTCGAAGTGCTGAGCCGCGCTCGAAATTCGGTGGCAATGTGTTTTCTTTATAAAGACTTAATTTCTTCAAAAAGGATGATAACGAGTTTTAAATTAAAAATGTAATTATTCTTGGAAATGCTCGCTTATAATCGATAAATTGTGTATCGAGCATTGAGGACGTTTCGCGTTTTCGCAACACTCTTTTCCTCGATTTCTTTTGTGAACTTCTTCTCGCTTTTTACTTTTTTTTTTCAATTAAATACGCGAAATTTCGCTCGAAAAAAAATTTTAATCCGACGTTTCTTATGAGGTCAATTGCACGGAGATCGAGCAGCGAAGTGAACGTTTCGCTGATTATTTATTTATCGTTTCTTTATTTATTGTTTGAACGCTGCTTTTTCACAACACTGTATCATTGCTAAACTGGCTGTGTCTAATGCACGAGCGGTGTGTGTGCAATCTAATTTTCGGCCGCATATTTCATATCACATTAGCGCGTAGAAGAAAAAGTTTCGATACGTGACCCAATATATTTTCACGCTGATTTCACGCCCCGATAATATAAATAATTGAATTCATTTTATATTTCGATGACGAAGCAATTAAAAAAAAAATATTCGATGGGCATTTACATATTTATATAATTGGGCGAATGAATGCGAGTCTAAAAATTCTCCGCAATAAAAATTAATGCGAATTTCGTCGTGAAAGTAGGTCGAATACGGTGATGAAAACTAATTATGTAATTACGTACGGTGAAAAAAGCTCGAAAACTTCTTCGCAGTCGCTTTCGCCGTTCACAACGTCGGTTAAATTCTGAAATTTTTTTTCCGAGCTTCGAAATGTCAACATTCGCAGAGAGAATGCAATGATAACAAGCGTAATATTTGTTTGCGAACAAAGAAAAAGCAATGAATCGATCGGTTTTTCAAATTTTCAAAAAATAAGAATTTCGCTTTTAAACGAATAAATGAGAATTTTTCGGCAAACAGTAGAAAATTCAGCGAAATTTCGCTTGAATAAGTTTTGCAAACGTTTTCTCGACGTTCGAGTTTTATTTAATCAAAATCGATTTTCGAAAAATGTACTCTGGTTAAAGTAATCATAACTAACAACAAAAATAATTCGCTAAAAGTTGTTTTTCGCTGCGCGATTCTTGAACCAATTCTGTCAAAATTATTTTGTTCAGTTTTGTTTGTTTCGCGCTTCGGGAGGATTTCTTCAATTCGAAGTTCTGGCTGCTTTGTTCTGCGTGGTGGCTTAACATTAAAAACTCTGCTATCAACAACTTGTTGACTCGAAATTTGCTTCGAAAAGTTCGCCTCGATCGCGCTTTTCTCGCCGCGTTCGAGTCGAATTTTCAAACGCACAATCTCGCATCGTGTTGTGCTGCTCAAAATTGTCTTTCTTATCTTGTCAAATGTCGCAAGAGCAGAACGAAAGTCGCATAGTGAGCTCGTTTTTAAGTCTCTATACTCGCGCTTGTTTCGTCGACAGCTGCCGCGAAGAATTTGCTTTTCTATCTTCGTTGATCAAATAAGTTAGGTTTATTACTTCCACATTCACGTAAAGCTGAAATTTGTTGCAAAAATAAAAACAGCGAACGATTGCTTTAATTTAGCACATTAAAAACAGTTTTTTTGCTTTTCTGGAATTTGAATGCGAAATTACACGAAATGAAAAAGTTTTTATTTTGACATTTGGCTTTTAGGAAAAAAGTGTTCGCTGCGAAATTAATGCGAAAATAAAGAGCGATGGGGTAGAGAAGAGTCTGATAATCTGCTCAAAACGTGGATTCTTAGTACTCGCACTTTATCTCTTCTAATTTACATTACATCGCAGCGCTTAATTGAATTAAACAGGCGCATTAAAGTTTATAAAAATAAGAATCATAAGCATGAAATAATTTTGAATCATCATCAAATCAAGCTTTGCACTTGATTGCTCGTGATTTATGCGCTGCGATTCGAACACATTTTTCGAAACAACGTTTTCAAATCATATGAAAAGTAAATCTCCATAACACAATTTGCAGGAGTGAGTGCGGTGCGGTCATTCTGAATCGATTCCAATTTTCGCTTCGTTTACCATTCTTTTGAAAGAAGAAAAATCAAGTGTCGCAAAAAATGTTGATACTTATTTCTGAAAATCTTGTGAAATAATGCGAAAAGCACACAACGCGAAATTGTGTCACGAAATATTAAGAGCGAGAGCGATATTCTATGAAGTGGCATTACTTGAATCGGTTCTTTGGCGCAAAAAAGTAGAGCAAAAGTGTCGTTTGTGCAATGTTCATGTATTCACAAAGATCTGTTCGAGAAAGTGTATTTTCTGCTGCTTATTAGTACTTTTCGTGCTCTCGTGAATATCGTTCAAATTTCAGATGAATTCAACGCAAGTATCGTAGAGAGAGAGCAGCGAATAGTTGAATTTGCTTGCCGAAACACTGAAACAATATTCCGTTCGTTTCGCTTTTCGTTCAGCTTTACTTTAAGCAAAACAATAATTCATCGCCGAAAGAAGACATCATTTCGCTGAGTTCTTCTGCTTAAATAAGGTAAATGTGCGATTAAAACAACATATTTACTAGAATTTAATGCTTTTTGCTTTCGCTCTTCTTTTCCGTTGTTCGTTTCGAAGTAACTAAAAACACGACCATTAATAATATTCGCTAGATGAAGCAATGAATAGCTCGCCAAATGTCTTTAGGTTATGTCGCTACACTTTTTCATTCTCTTCTTCGTCTTCTCCTCCTCTTTGTCTCTTTTTCTACTCCTTTTTAAAAGCGAAAACTTTATGAAAAAAGTATGAAAAATGAAGTGAAAAGTTAATGAAGTCGACATCGGCGTCGAAATGTAACAAATCGGTAAATAATTGCGTTCACTTTGAAATTTTTTAGTAATCTGCTTTTTACTTCGTTTTCAAAGCATTGAGTGCTGCTTTTAGCTTCGCTTTTTTTTGCATTGAAATCGCCGAATTTTTCTGGCACCGAATTGTGTGGCGCGTATTCAAAGCTGGAGCTCGCTGTTTGCAGCATATTAAAAAAGCGATTAAAATTGTGAATGCAAAGTACATAGCTTAATAATGACCAACGACCATTTTTTCGCAAAAACGATAATTTATAAAAATTTCGTAACGTTTTCATTTAATATATTGAAATGAAAAATATACTTGCGACGAGAAACGAGAAAAACTTTGACAGCGTGTGTTGCTGCTTCGCCACAGGCTTTCCAACAATGCATGCAGCGTATTGATTTTCCAAATAGAAAAGTTTCTCTTTTCAATTGAATTAATAAATGATTTAGAAATGAATCGACGAATGCAATTAATTGCCGCCGTAAAAATGATGTTAAATGTTGCGTTTTCATTCAAACGGCGAAACACTATCGAATTTTATTACACGATTCAAAGTGTTTATCTTTTTTTTTCAGACGTCTGGAAATAAATGAGCTCGAAGAACATCGCACGCACTTAGCGCAACACACAAATAAAAATTAAAAAACTAAAGCAATTTAAATTATAAATCACTACTCGTGCTGATCGAGAGAATGAGCTAGAGAGAAAGGAGAGAGGGGTGAGAATCGTTTCAAAATTCAAGTGAATTTATGCGAATTTTTGTTTATCGGTCAAAGCCAGTGCCGTCTTTACGCTTCTCCATCGTCTCTTCTTCATCGTCTTCTCATCTGCCGTTGCAAAAACTTTCCCATTTCTGCTCGTTTTCCTGAAGAGCAGCGAAAAAAAAATGTTTGTCGCGCTAAGTATATCGACGCCCGATATGAGACGGGTGAAAACATATTTACACTCGAACATCTTTCATTCGACAAAATTACACCATAAATTAGTAGCGAAATGCATTTCGCTTCTATACGAAACGCTTAAATTTCGCTGCTCGCAAACGAGAAAATTTATACGCGCTAATTGAAAGCAATTAATTTTCGCCCAAAATTTCGACACTTTCCACTTGTGCTTTAGCAAAGTTTGCGATTTTTTTCTTCTTCTCTGTGTACTATATGCATCCTCATTATTATTACACAAATTTTATTTGCTCCTCTCGTCGATTTACTTACTTTTTAGCGAAGGCGTAAAAAGCTCATAAATTTTAGGCGAATTCAGCAATGAGTAAATAAGAAATTGATTTTTACAAAGTCATGCGTTTGCCAGTGAGCGCGCTTATTTCACTGGGAAAGTATCATTTCGTTTGATTAGATTTATATTTTTCAATCGATGTGCGTTTCGTAAGAAGAAAAGAATTTGTTTCGTGCCGTATAAAGCACCCAATCGTTTGAATCTGTTTGGCTTTTGAAGCAAAGAAGCAAAAAAAAACTTTTTCAAAAAGTTATTTGCAACGCTTTTCACGCAAAATTCTACTCTGAAATACATTTATACATGTTTTTTCGACGATAAATAATATTTTTTACTGCGCTCAAAACTTCGAATATACGAAAACGTAGAAAAAATATTAATGTTGTAATCAGATAAATAAGTGCTCGCAATGAGAACTCGAATTTTACCTCTTCAGACAAGAAGAGACGAGTTAGCTTCAGAACATTAAAAGAAATAAATTCTTAAACAAGGATCGACTTGTTTGCAGTTAAGTCGAAAGTAATTTTACTTTTCGCATTTTCTCGATTTTTTCTTTCGAATGTTTCGAAATTCGAAATAACATCGCAACAACATTATGACAGCATTGATTTCTCACTATATTAAGCTATCATCGTTTCAAACTCGATTTGCATTCCGCGTTTGATTGTTTTAATTAATCACTCAATGTTTTCTGTTCGTTTTGATTATTTAACCTGCTCGGACGTGAAGTGGGCTCAGCCAGGCTGGAGTAAAAGCACTCTGCTTTCCGCAATTATAAAAGGAAATTGCGTGCTCCCTATCCGAATTCCTGTTTTCCATATATTTTCGTAATAAGTGGTTTGAAATTAATGAATTTTCAATTTCTGTACGACGAGCTGAACACGGCGTTCGCTAACGATCAAAACGCTCGATTCGCCGAAAAAAGCAAAATGCATTGAAAATTTAGCTCAGTTTAAACAATGCGAAAGAAATGGCGAAAACGAAGCTGTGGTCGGAACACGAAGGCAGCGAAAAAAGGGAAATGGCTGTGTGTAGCTGGAAACAAACTTGCATTAAGATAATTATGTGGTGCTGCGAAAGATAAACAATGGATGCGCTAATGAACATAACGAGAGTGAAAAGAGTTTGTTGCTACGACGACCGCAGTGGTTGGAAAATTAATGAAAGTCGCTGTGTTGGCGCAAAAAATGAGAAATTAAGCATTTTCACCAATTAAGCGACACAATGTTTTTTCGAGATGCATATCTATTGTTGAGCATTAATTGATCGTAAAATTTACTACGCTGAATAACAATCGACAAGTTTTCTTTCCACTAATTTCACTTCATCATTTGCTTCCTCTTCTTTCTTAGCCAACTTCTTTGTGATTTGCTTGCTTAGCAGGCGCATCATTATTTTCATTGCGTGCTATGCACGGTAACAAGTAGGCGATAATAAGAGAATAATTTGCAAAACTACGCTCATTAATAAGTGATGAGCGCTTTGATTCAATTAAATCATTGCGAAAATGCGGCAAGAAGCTCACTTGTTAGCATTCGCTCGCTGTCTTCGCAGCGTTTTTTCCAGTGAGAAAATCTTTGCAGCGTTTCGTGCCGAAACTTTATCTCCGCTTAGTACGTGCAAACTTAAATACACAAAACAGTTGGTTGCCATTTCAACTAATGTTTAATTAGCAAATTCAAATGATACGATTGCAGCGTATTCGGTCGGAGGGAGTTGTTCGCTTTGCTGCAGAAATATTAGCCGAAAGATTCGATCGATGGCCAGCAGTAGAGTGTATTCACGTTTAAAGGCCATTAAAAGTTTTGCGAATATGTCAGTAACATTTTAATATTCATAACGTGACACTATTTGTGTGTAACTCTTTTTGCTTTCTGTTCTAATCTCATTTACGCGCAGCTCGCAAGCGAATGTTAAAACATTGCCCGTGTATATGTAACGAGCGTTTTTGCTTTTCGCGACTGCCGTACAAGCTTTGCTATACAACGACATATTTTGTTTTAATAAATGACGTTTAATATATCAAATGTCAATGAAATTGAAAGCAAATTTAAATCAAATTCGTTAAAAAGATTAGAATAGTTGAGCGTCGCGAGCGAAAAGATAGAGCGGCGAAGCGAGGTAGCTGAGCCTCGCTCACAATGACAGGTGAGTGATCGCTCCTCTTTTTTATTGCCACTGAAAATAATTTCATCTTAACCCATTTCGCGATTATTACAAACGCACACACGCTTTCGCTCTTCGCTCTTCGCCACACTCGTGCAGACTGCATTGACAACGCAATCAGCACAGAACGCTGAGCATAACGCCACGGGAAAAACGTCTTTCATTCTTGTGCTGTCAACTCCATTCCGCGCACACCACTTCTTCAAAGCAAAGCGAATATAATTTATAATCGAAAACGAATTTGCTTTTAATGCCCAAAAAGCAAATTCATATTCATTCGAGAAACGTATAATGCAGTGTCTCTAACGCACCTAACAATTTTATATTTGGCTAACGATTAAGTTCATTCAATCAAATGACAAACACGTTGAAGCCTAAAACAACGCCATGGCTACGATGTGTTTAATGTCTGAAAATTCGCTCTTTTCAATTGCACTTCGATGCTTTTCTCCTCGAAAGATGCAAATTGAGAAAAATTAAACATGAATTCGATTTTTTTTAAACAAACGTCTGAATTCATTGCTTTAAGTCAAAAGTGGTGGTGATTGACAGTGAAAAACGTCTGAAAATTTTTTTCGCTTTCCGTTTTGCATCGTTTCTTCGAACGCTTCTTTCTTTCACTGTTTTCTTGTATGAACACAATGCATATCTTCGCTTTCATTCAATCTCTCTGTGAAAGAGAAGATGTAAATTGAGTTTTTCTTTTGCTTAAGTAGATATCCTCATTCATCGATTCACAACTCTGCGATAGTGTGTAATGAATGAAAAAAAGCGCAGACTTGCATGTTGACAACGGGAGAAGTGAATTAAAATGTGTGATGTATTGTGAGTTTATGCATCAAAAAGCAACGCGAAATTTTTCACTGCTGCTCTATGCGCTTTAATTTCATTTGAAATTAAATCCGCGTAGTTGTTTGGCAAACAGTTTCTCAGAGTCATTAATATTGTTTAGAGTTTATTTGTTGAAAGCTTTGTTGAAAATAAACTAAACGACGATTTTTCAAATTTAGACAATTACATTGAGCCGGCTTTTGGTATTCAACTAATATCGTCGTGACTTTTGAACTTCTACCTCCATCAACAAGCTGTGATAATAAATATTAAAAATGTAATAAATCAGTAGAAAAGCTTCATTTTTAAACTCACAACTTTGTCAGTAAATCTAAAAACTTAAAATTCATCTTAATAAAACTTTAACAAAATCTATTCTAATTTAGAACTTTTCGTGATTTAGAAAATTTTTGGTAACAAATTTCATTAGCTTCAGAATTACGAAACCTTGTTTACAATTAAGTTTAATACAAAAGTGTAACTTTCGAAAGGACCGAAAAATAAGATGAAAATTCAGAAGAAATCGCTTTTCGTAGGAATTGTTAAGTAATAGTTGAGAATCGTGGCCGCTTTTGATTTAAACCTTAAAAATCCTAAAAGCTTTCAAATTCTGAAACTTTGTGAAACGTGGTGATTAGCAGTTAAGCTACTTACAAGTTTGTCAGAAGTGGTAAACATTTTCTCTATTTTCTATAAAGGCGAATGCAAGAAAAGCTATCGAAGTTTTTTAACAAGCGTTAATCACTCGCGCGTAGTGTTTGACAGTGAAAAGAAGCGATTGTGTCACGGCATAATCCAGACGGCAGCGATTGAGAAATGCCGAGGTTTTTTAATTCCAACACATCGAAAGAAACTTTTCGTTTTTGATGAGATTCGTGTGTCGCGTTGGCAGCAAAAGCTAGCGAAATCTTTTTCGAAGCGAAAGGAAACTGTTTGCTTTCTTCTGCTGTCAAGAAAGTGGTTCGCTTTTGCGATACGAAAGAAATGTTTGTTTGTAGAAAGCTTTTTCTCCTCAAATGGCTACTATTTGCTCACATATTTGCATACTTTTTGTTGATTTTTGCGATATTTGAATTTTTATTTACTCGAATATTGGAATTATTGAGAATTTTTTACTGTTCGCACTCGAAAATCGCATTGAATTCCGCGAATTTCGGGGCAAAAAGTTCTAACGCAAGAAATGTTTGCAATCAGCAGCGAGAACGAAATTGAATTGATTCTATTTTAGAGTCGGAGAATGAAAAAGCGGAGTGAAAGTTTAAGAAATTGATAGGTAGAGCGGAGTGCAGGCAAGCGAAATGATTTGGAGTGGAGTACGACGATCGAGTGAGCGTCGTTCGAGACTCGCTCACATTTAAATCCTGACAAATTATGGATTCGCATTGCAATTGTGATTCTACTTTCTTGCTCAGCGTCTCTCGCGCTCACTCCACGTCGAGATGCTGAAAATAAGAAAAAAATGCAAATGACAGTTTTGTTGTAAGTATTACGCTCGCATTTATTTAAACCGTTGCTTCGAAATTGAACGAAAGCAGAGAGAGAGAGAGAGACAATCGTTAAGCGTTGCCGTTTCAATCAATTTTAATTCTTTGTTTCTGTGCATCATTATACCTTGTGTTTAGCAACGGTGGAAGGTTGGAGGAGAGAGCGAAAAAGATTTAAGGCACATTACGCGCAGCGATCCGTTGAAACGCATTGTTTGCGATTTTGAAGGAAACGAAAAGAGAAGCGGTAACGAAAAGCGTTTCTTCAAAAGCGACAAACAAATGCGCGGAGTTTAATTAATTGAATTAATTAAATTCCAGCACACAAACACAACTCATAGAGAGCGAAGCTGCGTTTGACTTTCCTGCACACCGTGTTTCCGATCGCTTTTTCTCTTTCTTTCGCTCTCTTTCACTTTTTTACGCCGTTTGCAATGAACGAAATGCAATTCGAATTGCGAATGGCGCGGTGAAAGGCGATGGAAGCGACGAGAGCAGAAAGAAGACAGAGGAGCGAGAATCTGGAAGTGAATGCGAGCATCAATTCAATTTAAACAGCGAAATGATTGCGGTGAAAATTTTTCGAAGCGACGGGCATATATTTTGTGACCACAGAACTTTACGAGCTTAATGCAAAGCAGCTGCTCGCGTTTTCCGTCTTCGAGGCGTTCAAAAGCTCTGCGAACGCATTTTATTCACAAATTATGAATTCATAAATTATGTTTTTATCTGGTCGAAAGCGAGCGCTTTCAAGTTACAAATGATGGTTTAAAATTTTTATTCTCTTCAATCGCCCTTTCGCTTTTATGATTATATGCCGTTTGCGAACGCCATTTATTCGTTTTCAAAAAGCTTCAAAACTGGCTGCATTTTCGCCGCTCTTCTCCGCCGAAATGTTCACAATCTGTGACACTATCATACATACACATTGTGTGTTCGATTACGCAACCGTCTAATGCAATTCTGCTACACAAAGCACAGCTCGTTTCGCATCAAACCCATTTTTTAAACACTGCAAAAACTAGTGAACGCCGCTCCGTACAAATCAAACTTTCGCGAGCTTATTGTTTTCGCGCAAAGTCGCCTTTTCGTCTTCGTTCGCGATATAGAGTCGCATTCTTCGCCATCGACTGCTTCTCTTCGCTGTTTCCTCTTTTCCGAAAATTCTGAATATCAAATTTAGCCATCTTTTGAGCAGAAAATTTTTGCAAAGCCCACATTTAATTTCCTACATCTCTTACGTTGCAGAAATTACACAATTGATTCATCTCTGTTCGACGACGACAAGAAAGCGATTTCCTTCTTTAGATTGGTTCTCGGTAAATAATAGTTGAGCTGTATTTCGCGCTTTACGCTTTTCATATTCCTCACCACTCTTCTTTCTTTGTCGCGTCTTGAATAATGTATTAAGCGCAATACACTTTTAATGATGTTCCTCCACCATTGTGATCGTCGAAAGTGAAACTCTAAATTTTAAGCACTCTTTTACTCTCTGTCGAAACATGAGTGCGCGACAAAAGCGAGTCGCGATTCATTTCATTTCCTTATGAAAAACTAAGTGAAGGTTGAATTTGTTTTTTTCAACGCCATCGCCGACTTCTCTGTGGATTTTTTCAGTGTGCATTTCATATTTTCAAGTGAGTCGTTTTTAAGCACGCTTCGCGTGTTTTAAAGTGCTCTGCTTTTTGTCACACTCAATCATACAAACAGCCCAGTAATTATATTTAAAATGAGTGCTCGCGACGCTCTCATTTCACTCGATAAATTACAGTATTTGTGGTACGTAAATCATTTTTCGCTTTCCACTGAATTCATTTCGCTCGTTTGCTTTTTCGCACTATGCCTTTTCGTTTTTCGTTTATTTGATTTTGCGCACAAATTGCGAAATAATTTTATTTTAACTTTTATTTGAATTTATATTTGAATGCAAACAGTGAAATCGTTTTATTCGTTTTACGCATCTGTACGCATAATGCACCGTAATTGCAGCAATACGTTTTTTGCTAAATTCTAGTCATAATAAATCGTCGTCGATTTATTTTCCAGCTCAGTAAATACTTGCGCACGTAACGCACTAAACGCTAAAAAAATTTTATAACTTGCACAAAATTTTATCTTATTCAAAATTTATTGCTTCACCTTTGAATATTTGCTTGCGCAGAATGAATAATCTACGTTCACTTCTTTTCGCTACCCGCCTTTGTATTTTTCCAAAAACAAAAAGCGGTCCCATACCGTATGCAGGCTACGCGCAAGCTTTTCGAATACCTTGCTCGAGCGCGAAATGAATTTTCTCTTTTGATGTATGAGAAAAATTAAAATTTCACAACAAAAAATGTAGTGAAAGCGTTTTTCGCTTACTTTTTATTCACTTTTGTTGACAGAATAATGATTGCGAAAAAATGACTTCTCGTCTTTTCAGCGAATTCAAAAGCAGTTTCACATTTAAACGAATTTCGACTCTCGAATAAACTCCGAGTTTTCATTTCTTTTCCCATTAATTTGAATAATACGATTTCCATTCAAATCTCGCTTTGTGCGCGCCTCTTCTGCGAGATGGAGCTGGCGGCGAATTCGCGTTTTCGCATTTAGCGAAAAAAGTGTTGGCAATAAATTTAATGTGAGACGGTCTTTACCTGGTCTTTACCTGCAC
>NCKU01001201.1:13544-27906 GCA_003675995.1 Dinothrombium tinctorium | reverse complement strand
AAATATTAACATATTTAAACTATTTTGCGAAATATTCCTATTCAAAAAAGTGATTTCTCACTTTCTGAACAGCTTGTAGAGTTATCATCAGTTAATATTTTTATTTTTTAGCTTTTTTTGCTTCAAATTGGGTTTTGATTAAATTTGTGCTTTTTAGGAAAAAAGTAGTTTTTGGGAATTTTCATGAGTTCTTCATTTTTTGGGGAAATTTGGGAAAATGAATATTAATTTTTTTCTTACTAAATGAATCAATTATATGTATAATTAAGAAATTAATATCTCAAAGTTATTTGGGAAATCCGAAAAAAGTCGTTAATAGTCTATACATTTTCTATTCTTGAATTTGCATATATTTATTGGTCACGAGTAGAGATTAATTCCCTATTGATACAATATTAAAGATTATCTTACTCTGCGATTTAATTCTTTCTTAAATATTAAATGATTTTTATCAATAAACATTGCACAAAATTTTGACGAATCAACAATTCAGGCTCTGTTGATGTAAATCGGTTTTATGGTTAAAATCGTGAGTTTTTTATTTAAAAAATACACAAATACAAAATGTGTTTGTCGCGAATAGCACACAATAAGTTTGACAAAATACTGAGAGAGCAACGAGGATAAACGTGCGAGTGTCTCTAAGAGACATAGTAATCTGAATCACGCGATCGTGCAGAACTCGTTGAGAGCAAAGCGACGATTAAACTCGCCAACATGCGAGTTTTCGGCGAAAGGCGCTCTATGTGCATTGAGCAAAGTGTTTTTCTGCACAATAATTGCTATCTCATTGGCGATAGCCGAGTTGATCATGCTTTGCTACATTTGCAAACGGCGAAGTACGAAGATTTATGAGTGTAACTATTCGTACTGTGACTATTATTGATATGAGTGGTGTTGTGGTTAAAGTGCATGCAACAAAATTTTGCACCAATTTTCACATTTTCAGCACCAATCACGCACAAAATTTGGATTCTATTCAGCACCAAAATTCACGTCCCTGATCCCTGATCCATTCATGACGAATAAATTGATCCGAAGTCAAGTTTGTAATCTCGCATAAAATTTAAAAGTCGATTTTGTGCTCAGGTTCGAAAAATAAATGACAGTTTACCAGTGAATTAAATAATGACAACTTTTAATGATAATTGAGTTTGAAATCACATTCTGGTAATCACAAATAAAATAAGTGAAGCTGAATGATATTTAAAATAAGGAAAAAATTCTTGATTTTCAAACGTAATTTAAATATTTACATTTGTAAAATTCATGCAATTCAACAAAGATTAATATCAAAATATTCCTTTGGAAGAACATCAAGAAAAAAACGTTGAAAGCGATTTTAGATCTCTGCCAAAGCATTCGCTGCGCTTTGAATCGTGAAAACCAAGATGGAAAAATGGGCTCGAATAATATCCCAATTTTGTCCCTTTAAATCGCTACGCGAGAGAATGGCAAATTCGTCAATAAGACCGGGAAATGTATCATCGTATGAATGTAAAATTTCACTTGGCGACATAATAACGTGTTTCTTCATAATGTTTCGCGGAAGACCATTCGTATCTAGGAAAGTTCTTTCTAATAACAACAACTGGTCGTTTATTCGTCGAATGCTCATCGGACTAAGTGAGAGGAACGTTTTTAAAAAATGTGTCCAAGAAAAAATTTAGAGTAAAGACTCACTCTCTGAGATCAGCTTTTTCCTGATTGTAATGAAACTTCAATGCAGCTTTAGTGAAATTATTTATAGCAGAATTCAAAAGATCTTAAACGAATTTCTGTTAATTTCATGTTAGAAAAAATCAAACTTACTTAAATCAACTCCTTGACTGCTATTTAGTGAAAGCAGACGAGATTGCAAAGCGGACGACAGATCTTGAAGGACCTGAGCATAATGCAGTAAATTAAATGGAATAAATAAAGAATCGGACAAATCTCGAACGATTTCGCCAATTATTTGTGTGACAGCCTTGTGATACTTGAAACCAGGATCAATCACAGATGAGACTCTTTTAAAATCATCGTATTGTGTGTGAATGGGCGGCAATGAGAAGAGCGTTTGTTGTTTGGGATTTAAGAATGAGATGTATGTCATCTCGAGTGAAGGTATTCCCGCAAATGTAAAGAATGGAGAATAAACGCTACGAGCATTTAATTGTCGAACATTTGGCCGTATTTGAATTGTTGCTGAATTCAAGTAGCTCTGAAATAATGAGGGTCCTTCAATTCTATCTATAAGGTCATCATTTTTGCCTTCAAAAATTTCGCTGTCGTAATCGTCAATCTCATCTTTGATGAAATGATTTTTTAAATAATTCATTGGAATAATGAGCTGAGTAGAATTTCTCATAATAGGAAACGAATTCAGCCATTTCTCATAAATAGTTGTGTGTTCATCGTTTGTATCTGGATTGGGAACTTCTTTGGTTGCATTGAATATAGCGTTGTAAAGTAAAGGAGACGCATCAACAGAAAGAGACCCATTTCCAACAACAACGATGTCGGCATTGATGTATGCTACGGCACGCGAATATAAAGTTTTATAATTCTCTTCTAACCATTCCGTGGAACCAATCAAATTGAACTCTTCGGCACCCCAACTACAAAACAAAATCGTTCTCCGCGGTCGCCATCCACTTTTAACTAATCCTCCAAATACTTCAACTAACTCTAAAAATGCTCCAGTTCCGCCGGCGGAATCAATCGCGCCATTAACCCAAGAATCACGATGATTTCCAAGTATCACATATCTATCAGGCTCTACATCACCTCTGATGTAACCAATTACGTTGGATATTGTTGTGTTGACAAGTTTGTTGTTTACTTTAAGTCGAAGTTTTAAAGAAGTGTTCTGAAAGCCAGGTCCCAATCTATAAGTAAAATTAAACAATCCTGCCCATTCTTTAGGGACTTCTTTGCCACCCATCAACCCCAAAAGCTCGTAAGCAGTATGAACACTGATAGGCTGCACAGGTATTTTCGGCAAAACACTCATAGCCACGGCTGATACTCGCAAAGCGTAATGTGTTGAAGGATAACCTGGAGTCAGAGGATCACCGAGTCCATTCCATAAAAGTGAATCACTTCTAACAGCATCATCTGGTAATTGCGATTCACTTCTTTTATCATCGACGTAATCAGCAGGTTCAGAGTATAGGAGCAAGGCAGCTGCATTTCTCGATTGTGCCCACAAAACCTGCAAAATTTTATTTACAAGAATCATTTTAAAAATCAATGCATTGAGTGATGAGTACAACCTGTTCATCAGCGGCTAAGTGAAATTGTTTTGCTATCAAGATTTTTCCATCAAAAGTAATATTATATTTGTCTTGTAAAAGTTGATAATCATCTGCTGTGCCGTAGTTGACGAAAACAATATCACCCTTTAATAAGGTTGAAATTGAAGCACTTAATTTGAGAATAACTTGAATAACTTACGACAACATCACCTTTCGGTGAATAAGCACAGAATGGAGACCATTTATTTTTGTCATTTTGGACCTTATTTAGTGATGAGAACAGAGGTTTCCTGTCGGTAGAGTCGATGATCTCGACAAAATTAGGATTTTCTTCGTCGGGTAAAGAAAGTAAAACAGAATAGTTCTTTGTTTCAACCTTGTCAAATGAATTTCTTCGAAACTCATCTTGAATTCTCTTAATCAAATATAAATCTCTAGCGGAACCCGGTAATCGCGGTTCGGAACTGAACTCTTCAACAAACGCTTCAATTCTAGAAGATCGCACGTTGTCGATGATTCTCTGTCGGATTCTGAGGTTTTCGTTCTTTGTAGAGTGAAGAGCGACAGAAATGTTTGGGATGCATGTCGTATGCTGCGAATGCGAAAAATAGCCAATAATGAAGCCAATCACTATTGAGATGGATATGACTCCTAAAGCAGACAAAATAAATCGACGGTTTGATTTAAAAGGGAGGTCTTCGGTAGTTTTTTCGTAAATTTGAACTGATCCTGGCTCGTTGTCATTCCAATTCAAGTGGTCGTTCTCTACACCATCGCAAGAATCTTCATCGCGATAGGGTCGGTATTGGGCAGACATATCGCTTTCATTCCCTTTTCTTTCTGTTGATTTGGAAATAAGACAAAAACTGGTATTCGCGACGATTCACAATGTCATGAAGCGTTACGCAATAGTTTTATACTCAATCACTGCGAATATTTTGCTGCTCGTGACAGAAATCAGCCGCGCACAAAATAGAAAAACTCGAATACAACAAACGTTTTATGGCAAAATATCGATTGCGAGCTGTTTCTGCACGACTCGACAGGTGATGCTTGATACATACCTGTTTGGTCACACTCACTCCTCCTCTTATTTATGAGCCTTTGTTGCCGAATAAGAAGCAAAAAACGAGCAATTTAATCGTTTTAATGATCATTTTTCTTACAAAAGTGGATAATTTTAAAAGTTTGTTAAACACGCCATCAAATACTCGATTTTGCTAACTAAATTTTTGCCCTCAATTTTCTCCCACATAACTTCCTTAAAACCTCCATTTATATTTTGCCACTTTCGATCTTTTACAAGTGTACTTGGATAGAAATCTTGTTCGTGTGGTGATAATGATATGCTAACTTGAGCTCCTGATTGAGGCCCATGACGAACAGCTATCATTCTTCATTTCAATCAATTAGTACAATGCTCTTATTCAAACAAGTACAAACCTGTCGCCATTCGGTGAGGCTAACACAATAGATGAAGCGGTTCCTATCATTTCAACAGGCCCAACACCACAGTTAACATTATGAGATAAAACTTTCCATCCCATCAACTTGGATAATGCTTGAATGGCATTGATTTGGTGCTGTGACACCTAAGAATACCTAAATGATGATGCATTGAAATATTTTTTAAATACCTGTGACATAATCAAATATCTTAGTTCTTGAGACTCATATGACATATGAAATGTTCGACCATCTCTGCAAATCGCCTTGATATTTTTTACACCGACATGAATGACAAGAGGAGTTCTGGATTGAGACTCATAGCCATAAGATACGATGTTAATTTTAACGCTACTTTTAGTGGCACTATTTAAACAGAGCCAATGAGCGATAATCAAAGGGTCTTTGATTTCGCATGCAAGAGTATCGATCATATACATTGTTCGTAAACGCAGAACCACATGTTGTGACTGAGAAATAATTTGCTCCAACATTGTTTCACTTTTACATGCTTCCATGAGAGTATGTCTGTCATAAGCTTCTGGACCGGCAAAATACATTTTGCGACTTATTCCTAAAGTGGCAGTTGCAGGATGCGGCATCGGATGGTGAAGTGAATTATAATGAATTTCCCTAAGAAGTTGATGTAACGAATGTTCTAAAACTGGTTTATGTTCGTTTCTTGAGGGAGTTTGTTGCTGTTTTTCTGTAGTTTTCTTATTAGGAACAGTTGTGTGACATAAACCTATAGATAGTTGAACACCAGGAAAGAGTGTAGCGATTATTTGATTTCCGATAACGAGCGTTGGGATAGGCAACTGCAACTGCACAGCTTCTCTCGCAAGTTGTGCGAACAACTCTTTGCAAAAAAGCACATTCTGAGCATTTTCCAGTTTCTGCTGCCAACTAGATTCCAAACTTGAAACTGCAACTGGAGGAAGAGGAATAGAAAGATCGCCACTCGCTAAAGTATCGTTATCTATGTAAAAAAAATGATGATAAATGAGTTAACGATCATAACACTTGCCTTTATGAATACTGACGTGAATATAACTCACACCCTCTAAATCTGATGCAACAGTAACTTTTAGCGAACTGGCTCTTGGAGAAGGAACATTCGACGGTGAGGTGATGGGCTGGGGTGTGGGGGCTTTTGTTACTTCAAATGAGCCCGGGTGGGGGTATCGAGACCCAACTATAAATATTTAAGTTTTTAATAAGCCGGAAGTATGTGGAAAAAACTGACCGCTTCTGTAACTGAGGTCGCCTAATATTGTATTGCCAACTTTTTTCATTCGCCAATTCTGGCGTATTGTCATTAACTCTGAATGGAAATCCATCGCTCGACTCCGAGTTGCGTCATTTTGGTGAGATTTTAAGAACTCGACACCATTCTGAATGATAGCAGCCGAAGCCGCCAACGCCTGATCATAGTTATAGATTGAAAAACAAGCCTTTAAAGGGTGAAAAACCTTTTTTCTCGCGACGAGAGCTGTCAATGGCTTGAACTCAGAAGGTTCCTGTGATACGGGATCGAGAACCAAGTATCTTTTATCTTTAGCGACATTCATGTCGTCGAGTAAAACGCATAACTCAGTGAGCGCAGACCTGTGCAAAAGGATGAAAAGAGAGAAAAGGATTAAAAAAAAAACGAATGAAACGTTTTACTTGAGTTTATTTCTGACACTCTCCCACGGCCAAACGGCCGATTGAAGCGTTTCCTTTTCTTCGGCTACTGTGTCGCTCTTTTCGGGTTCTGTGTCGTCGTAATTATTGACGCGAGAGAAGTCGATTCTTTGCGCGAGTTTTGTTAAATTCTCTGACATCGACAGCGGTCTGAAAAACGAAAACGCGATAAGCGAATGCGAGACATGGCCAAATACATACTGCGTATACTTTTCCTGTCCATCGTATGTGATTTCCTGAACGCTGTATTCGTCCGCAGTTTCGAGAGACACGTTCACCGAAAGCGACATTTTCGCTGTTTTCGATTTGCTTTTTTCTTCTCTCGTGTTTCAAAACTAACGCCACTTCACGCCATTGAAGCCGATCGGCGGCGCGACAGTTCGCCGCCACTGCCGTCTCAGCCATCGAATGTGAAATGCGATTCGATCGCATTCTGCACAACTAACATTTCGACATTTCAAACGCGACACAATAAACACGCGTTTTCAACGCTTAAATCATCAGTTTGCACACATCGAAATGAAAGTACAGCAAAACGCATATAAGTGTCGAACAGGCGAACGTGTGAGCGTTTCATACGCGACGAGTGGTGTGTGCACTTTGTTTGGAGGCCATCGCTTCGCGAAACGCAGATTTCTTTTCACTGTTCCCACTTCGATAAAAGAGAAAATGCGTTTCGAAAGTTTCGCTTGTAGCTGAAAGCAAGCGATTTCTGCGAAAGTGAGGCGACAGAAAGACATCGAACGCGTTTGATTGCGAATAAGTTGAATACGATTTGGTTGCGACGCGATTGCTTTTCTCATCAATTTTATTGCAAATTTAGTGAAAACAAAATATTGATGAAACTTCTTTCTTTTCTTTCGCTTTCTGCCGAATTAAAGGCGAAGAGTGAAACAAAAGTGAAAATAATTCATGAGTAACTCTGCTTTTCGAAGTTTCTTTCGTTGAAAGAATGTTGTTTTCAATATTTGCAACCGATGCTCAAAAGATAAAAAAGTTCGTTTGTGTCTTTCGCTTTTCCGACAAATCGCAAAAGTCGGACAATCCGTCAACAAATGACGAAAGCACTTTCACACAATGTTTATGAGAATTGTGAAATGAAAACGCATAAATGCAGCCAACAGTCCGATGGCGGGTATTGCGTTTCGGTGCGTAAACGGTAAAACTGCACTTGACACAATTGCACGGCACTTGCTTTCGCAAACGACCACTTCACTCAATGAACGAGGCTTAAAGTACAATCTGCTTGAAGACAATCACGCCTCCGATCTGTACCTGTGCCGATCTAAAACGACCGTCGGCAGACGCGAACTCGAAATGGTATCCGATATGCAGCTATCCATTCTTAATGTGAGCAGAAGAAAACAAACAGCGTCAGTTTTAACAGACTATGCTTTAATAAAATTTTCAACAATAAAAATACATATTTCTATAAAATAGACCCTGACGAGGGGTACACTTTGCCACGTCTGCTATTTAAGATTTAAAATTATATTTGATACATAGATTTGGTGTGTAACTTTTGATGTTGTGTGCGGAGCATTTTAACTAAACCAGACACAGAAGTCAGGGCCAGTTTTGCGAAATGAGCCTCGCTTGACAGCAATAGTTGGTCACATTCGATTCAATGCTCGCGAAAAGGGAAATCGAACAGCGATTAACTTACAATGGATCACACAGACTGTATTAGTTCTTCGGCACTGACAGGAGCAAGCTTCACGTTTGGCGGGGAAAGGGGGGAAATTAAGTCAAAATCGTATAAAGTTAAGTCAATGTCTCCGAAAATCTCGTCGTTAGCAGAACTGGTCGAATACGTGGGCGATGGCGATGAAGAACAACTCGAGTTCATCAGATGGTGGTGGTGATGGTGTAAATGGTGATGATTTATGAGATGCGAAACAGAATTCACCGTCTCTGAAATGGTCGTTGGAGGCATCAATGTATGGAGAGATGTGGCGCCGTTTCCATTTAAGGCTGTGATTGCGGTCTTTTCTGAAGCGGACTCCACTTCCGTTTCATACCTGTCACTGGGTGCCGTCGTCACAACGTTTGTCGCGAGAGAAGAGTCAAGCAACTCTTCTTTATCACTTCCAACGCCGGTCACCGAAGAAGTGCTGAAATTAAGTACAGAGCTCCAGTTAAGGCTCGAAAGTCTGTCCGTATTTTCGTCGATGTTCCATAAGGCACTCGAGGATGGCGATGAAGATGTGGTTAATGATGAATCTGCTGAAGAAAGTTCACTGCTTGTCTCTTTTTCGTACAAGCATTCGGTCGAACGCAAGAATGGAGTTACTCTCCCTGAGGTGGAATCCAAGTCCAGTAAGTACCTATCAGTTTCGTTCTCGTCTTCATCAGACTTTTCAGTAACACTGCAGTAATTGCTCTCAGCACTATAGGAGCTATTAGCCAGATTAGTTAACGGTTGAGAGGCATTCGGAGGTTTGTCCAAAGTCATATTTTGCGTATTGGTGACAGGCGGAAAAAAAGAAACACCCGATGGTCCGAAGTTGATTTTGATGCCTTCCTTTTCTAACTCTTTTTCCAACCTTTTCAGTGTATTGCAAATAAGCACCGAACGAACTAATCTGGGATCAGGACTCTGACGATATTTAGTTAATTTACCCATACTTAAGTTGAAAATAATTCTTCTCATGTCTGCGCACAGTAAATGACTGGTGGGAGGTTGACTTCGAGAATAGTTGTTGCAATGCGAAGAAATATTTGACGATGAATTGGTCAAACAATTTCGAAGAATTGCTTCGCCTGGTTTTATATTTGCGGTTTGACATAAATGTGCTTGATTCTGCCTCATCTCACTCACTTCCTCCTCCTCCACAGCTTCACCGAACTTTCGCTTAATTCCACGCGAGGCTCTTTTATTACAATACATTGCATTTACGCCGATGAACGGACCGCGAATATCCTGCGGGAAGAAACGCATCTTTAAGTCTCATATTCTTCGCAATTAACGCGCGCTCGCTTTAAATACCAATACTTGTCGATAAGCGACCAATTAAAACACTCGCGACTGACTGACACATTCCTTCTCTCGTATTGAGCACGAAAAAAGTTCTTGCGTTCAGCAATTGTCATCATTGCGAACACTAATGGTCGTTGTTGTTGTTGTTGATGTGTGTATGTATATGTGTGTGTGTGTTGGATTCGCAAAAGTACGCAACGTTATTTGCCCCAAAAACTAACTCTAAAAGTGGGTCACAGGTTCCAACCCTCTTGCATCAAGTTGCGTTTCCCAGTTTCGGTTCTGGTTTTATAAAGGGTGAGGTGTGCGAATAAGAGAGAAACGCACCAATATTGAAATGTTAACAAAAGCAACTCATCTGGTTGAGTGAAGCACCTGATCTGGCCATAGACAGCGAGAGCGTCGCAAACTAGGAGAGCAAGCGAAGCTGGCAAG
This sequence comes from Dinothrombium tinctorium, assembly GCA_003675995.1. NCBI lineage: Eukaryota > Metazoa > Arthropoda > Arachnida > Trombidiformes > Trombidiidae > Dinothrombium > Dinothrombium tinctorium. The sequence goes on along the minus strand of NCKU01001201.1, from coordinate 18,120 downwards.
TGCACGATCGCTGCTGAGCATCAGAGTTATATTGAGGGTCATCACCACGTATCTGCCATAGATAATGTGGATAAAGAATTTGTTGGAGATTAAGAAGAAAATAGTGACACTGATAACTTCTCGAAACAAAGTGAAATGGAATGAAAGTAGTCACTTCACTAATTTTATTGTTAAAGAAGCTCTGGGCTTTGATGCATGCACTACGTTCTCAAATTTTTCATGTAATTTGCATACTCAGCAATTGCTTAATTGCAGGCCGACGGAGTGGTGACGGACAGTAGGAACCAGTAGGAATAGACAAACACAGTGCGCAATTAGGACCTAAATATCGCTGCGCGGCGTACCTGTGATTCAGTGCGTCCCGAATAAGGATATTTGGCTTTATCTTGGATCGAAAGTAGGTCAAAACTAAATTTTCACTAAAAGTGTATCGCAATATTAAAAAAGTAGACTCCGAACATTTATTGTTGGTAATGTCGCTTAGATATTATTGCAATAGCATTGTTACGCAAACTGGCATTTACTCGCTCATCATTCGGTTAATTGAATGAAAATAATCAATGGTCATTTCAAGTCTGATTCGGAAAGCGACGAGTCTGTCGAAATCGCGAGAAAGCAATGTCTCTCAAAACGAAGTAAAAAATTAGTTCATTGTGAGCGGATATTTGTTACAGCAGTTGTTGCAAGTTTTCAGACAGCAACGCAACAATGCATTGATTCGCATTCACCATTCACTTTTCTCGCTCAGACATTTCTATAAATCGCATACGTTCAGATTGTGGCTGAAAACGAAGAGATTTCGAGCAGATCATCTGCTCGCTCGCAAAGGCTAGGTTCAGTCGGTGCGAACAATCACGCCGCGGCAGCTAAGGGCAGAGGAACGCAATTAGAGCCTGATGGTGAACAGCAACTAATGGCGGTGGAATGAACGAGTCCTTCAACGCGATTTGCTGCTGCTGAATGAAACTGGTTTCTATTACGACTACGTTTCGCCGCTGCTTCAATCCGCGAACCTTTTCAACGTTACTTCCGCTTTGCGAAACAGCGATCGCAGGCCGATTCGCACAAACGACTGGCGTGATTACGTGTCGCTGGCGATCGCGGTGGCCAGAGCGAGAACAGTTATCATCAATTGCTGGCCTTTCGAGATAGAATCGATATTCTAGCGGAGAATGGAAGCGAGAGAATGAAAAATGCAACTCAATAGCGACATTATAAATTCGAGTCGAGCTTTGTGCCCTATTCTGAGTCATGAATATTGCGGAGCGAAGCGAGAAGACGGAGGAGAGAGGATAGAGCGAGAAGGAGCGAGAAAGAGAGGATGCAACGAGAATCGCGGAGTGCGAGCGTCGCGAATCGCGTCTCGCAGTGAGTAAGCATCGCAGTGAACATCAACGCCACTCCGTCGTCATTAAATGGGATACTTTCCTCTTCGCTCGCTTGCGGAGCGCTTTTCTATTTTTTTTTTCGACAAAATGAATTAACGCCACCGAAGGCAAGCGTAGAGCGAATACGTTGCCTCTTCGTTTGGGCATTACGGGTGAACGAAAGACACGCGCACACGTATTGATCCGCACAGGCACTTTGCTCGCCACTGCATGCATCGAAAGCGCACACATACGCACGAAGCCACCGCGATTACTCCGAAACCAATTCGTCGAATTCGGCCCCAACTTCGTTTATGCTATCTATATTCGTAGCCATAAGAAATGCCTGTCTATGCTCAGTCCGGAGCCATCCGTACTCTGACTCGAGCCTCAGTACCCGAAACTTTCTCGTGTTTCACTACTTTAGAATGCTTATTTGTACTTAATTATCACCATACAGCGATAGTGGATATCAATCGCTCGCTTGCAAGTGACAACGAGCACAATATTCATTTCAAAAATGTTTTCGCATTGAGAGGTAATCAAAGGGCAGAACGCATTGACAGCATACATAAAACTGTCCTTTCGTGGCCAGTTGTTGGCCAACAAAGCGACAAGTATCCGATAGCAACGTTACGCCACTAAACACTTTCCGATGTGAATATCGATTGGAGCAGGCTATAGTTACAGCAAGCATTTTAGTGTACTTTGTTCACATTCAATTTACTGAGCAAAACACTTTCTCCGCTTCTTCGATTGTGACTATGCAGGCACCCATGGATTCGGTCGCAGCCAATGGGAAGATTGGTGCTCACTAAGAACGAACAGCGGGACAAATCGAGCACGGATCGCCGCGCGAAGCAGCTTTGCTGCAAATCAACGCTCGACACAACTTTTAAACTTGAATAAAGTTTAGAACCGTTTCAAACTTATTAAAATGCATTTCGCTTTCCATCACTTCATCAAACTTTGTAATCTTTGAAATTGCGTTGCGATCGCCAACAATCACACAAAGCCACTATTGGAAAGCTTGTCGGTAACCGGAAATGTTTCCGGTTTCGCTGGCCGTCGATTGCCTCCGCTAACAATGTCAAAATGCGATCTACGAGGAAGATCGCGGCACCAGTTGTCAAAATATGACCTGTGACTGCGCTCGACGTCAGAGTGACGTCTCACGACTCGAGATCCAAACTTGGGTCAACTTTCGTGCGAAAGGTGATAACTTTATTGCAAAGCGAAGAGACATGAGAAAGGCCATCGATTCCCGGATTTCAATAGTTTAACAAACGATCGCTGGCATCGCGAACGATTACAAAGCTTTTGTCATTGAATTTCGCAAACTACGCTTTGAAAAACAATATTCTAAATAAGTTCGCTTTTGGCGCAAAAAGAAGCGTCGTTACTAATTGAAAATAGACACGGATTCGAGCTGATCGCGAACTGAGTTTTGACAGAAGGCGAAACACGCATCGATAAGTTTGAGAGCGGAATGTGCCGTCGAAAACCGAGCGCAATGCAACGAGCGATGCGTTGCAAGGGTTCAGAGTGGGATCGCAGATACTGGAAATGGACACACGAAACGGGCGACGAATGCAAAGAAGCGAGAAAAGTGGCGTAAACATGTGAAAAGTTTCGCTCGCGTCGTGTGACCGCGTGTCGCGAGCGAACGAATGTCCGCAACTCACCCGAACACCAGTGGAAGAGTGGCGATATGCCTCGTGACCCATGCCATGTGTGCGAATCGCGGCGAACGGCGGGTGAACGGTGCGAAAAAGTTTGCGAACGAATCGAGTGTTCGATACGAGCGACGGACGCACAGCGAAACTCAGTGACGACTGTCGCTCTTTGCGCGCAGTTTGTGTCTGCTTTATTCTCGCTCACTGCGAGCGATTCACTCACTGTTCGCTCGCATTTCACTCGCATTTCGCCTCTTTCCAATCGCACACAGCAATGACGACGCCATCGAGACGACGGCCACCGCGAGGCGTGCCTTCGTTCGGCGAACGGGCGGTCGTTGCTTTGTGTGAGCGGCGTCTCCCCCACGCGTGGTGGGCGCGCACTCTGTCCGCCGCCTGGCTGCGTCCGCATCCGTCTGCGGGCCGCTGCGGAGTCGGGCGCCGCACTCGCGTCCTGCGTCCGCTCTCCTGTGCGTGTCGAGCGTGTGCCCGCATTCGGCGACAGAACGCCGTTCGTTCTATGACCTGTTTACGTTTTGCGACGCGTTTCACGTTTTGAACGTAAAAAGGACGAATCGGAGGCGAAAAGCTCACAAACAGTGAGCGCACGAAACGCTGATTGAGCAGAGCTCGTTTCCATCCAATCACCGAGTGATCGCCGAAAGCCTAACCATAAAACGAAGCATAAACAAACAATGCTCGCAACCGACGCTTGCGGACGCATGCAGTAAACGAGACTCGCGGCGGTGGCCGCGCTTCGGACACAGAGCGAGAGTTTGTGCATTCATTTACTCCAAATACAAATGATACAATTCTTTGCAAAACCTGTGAACAGGAAAACCCATTACATTGTAGAAGTCGCCGCGTATTCCCTCAATGAGAGTGCCTCCAATGCCTTGAATGCCGTACGCGCCCGCTTTGTCCATCGGCTCTCCCGTTTTGATGTACGCGTTGATCACGTTATCGGACATTTCACACATTATCACATCAGTCGCCTCGTGGAATGTGGTCACCACGTACTCGTTGCTGTTCGAGTTGGTCGCGCTGCGTTCGCCATCAGTGCCTGAACTGCAATTGCCACCGTCGCCTTCGGACAGCGGTTTGGTGACGAGCGCGACCCCGGTGAACACGGTGTGTTTCTGACCGCTTAACTTCTTGAGAATTGCGAACGCGTGCTGTTCGTCTTTCGGCTTCTCGCAGATGCTTTCATCGATGGTGACAACCGTGTCGCCACCGATGACCAGATCGGGCTTCTCGCCGCCGGCCGCGAGACGTGTCCACACTTCGATCGCCTTTTGCTTCGCATTCTCCTTAACGTATTCACACGGGTGAGAGAAAGAGTCTTTTTCCAGCTCCTCCTCGAACTGCGACGGAATCACTTCGAAGTGCAGACCGATGTTCTTCAGAATGTCCACACGTCGAGGCGAACTGCTCGCGAGCACAATCCGCTGCTTGCTCAGAATCTCTCGAATCGGTTCCAGCATTGTCGGCTTTCGGCCGTGTTTCGAGCGTCGGACGCAGGGATCGGCAGGG
>NCKU01001201.1:0-13508 GCA_003675995.1 Dinothrombium tinctorium | reverse complement strand
TTACCAGAATGCGGCGCCTGCCTCTCGTTTCCAAGCGACTGTCGCTTGAGAAACAAGCGTTAACCCCAACCACTCGACGCTGCATTCTCTGCTTTTGCTGCGTTCGCAGCCACCAGTGCCGCACTCGTCGCGCTGCAGTCGCCTTGCGTCTCGTCTCTGCATTCGGGTCCCGTATCCGCTCGCCGCAAGTACGGCGTTTGTTTTCGCGGTGCCCACTTCGCAAGTGTTTGCATCTGAATCCTCACTCAACTCGCATTCGCTAAGCTTACTCTGCGCGATCCGAATGCCGCATCTGACAATGGGCAACAGTTTTGCGAAATGTAGGCAACAAAAACATTGAACAATCTGCTCGCGAGCAGCGAAAGGCGAGCGAAAAGAAGAGACGCATTGAGACATTCGAGACTGATGTCTAAAGCGAAATGCAATTAAGCAAATTGTTGAAGTAATTAAACGAGTTCGAAAATTGATTTAAAGCGGTGATTGAATGCGATCAATTTACACAAATATTGACGACGACGTAGAAATTGAATTTGATTGCGTCTTTTGATGCAATAATCATAATTCATTGCTGTTAAAAGTGGCGTAAATACAGTGAACGAAAACGTGAGACGATTTTCAATCGCATGTGTTTTTTGTGTTTGTCTCTCGCTTCAATTTTGGAGCTTTCATATTGCGAGCGTTCGCGGGCGAGAATCGATTGCATCATTGATTTATGCTCTGCTCACAAAAGCGCACTGCTTATTAATTAAGCAACAGATTGAAATTAAGCGAAAGCGGAAAACTATATTTGAGAAGTTAATTGTTTTCCATACTTTCGCAGCGGAATAGTGAAATCACTGATTTCAATAGATTTGTGTTTCACAAAAGGTACGACAACAACGATATATGAGCAGTAACCACCACCTTCCGAAAATCACGTTTATTCGCTTTCAGATCATTTCGCGAACAAGGCGCTTATGGAAGGGGTCATCGCTGCAACCTAATGGCCAATGCCCCGCAAGAGAGAAGAAGCTATTTCACAAAAAAGTTTCGCTTTCAATTCTTTTCTCGCCATTTACAACGAAAAGTGTTGCTTTCGACTCGATCCACAAGCAAATGCTCCCATATTTGAAAGCGAACTCCCATACTATTTGAAAGCGAACTCGCTTTTCAATACGGAATAATATTGACATTTCTTTGCAGTAAAAATGTGTTTTTCAGACAAAATTGATGAAATCGAGCGAAAGACAATGCGTTTTCCGTTGAGTATTCGCGCGACAATCGAAGTTGCGACCGCAGCCATCGCAGAAGCATTTGCCGATTGACAAAGCGATAAACTGCGATAAAAAGAAACTATTGGCGAGTGGCGAATGTGAGTGGGCAAAGAAGCGAAAGCTAACTGTCAGGTATCGAAAAAAGGTGAAAAACCTTTGCGAAAACTTTGACATATAAGTTCGAGTGTGTATCGCGCCCAGATTTCAACAAATGCCGTACTTAACATCGCATCTCGTTGTTTGAATTTACAGATTGCATTTTAATTCCATGTTTACGAAAACGTAATTAGTGGCGTATTCGTCGAGCAACGCGTGTTGCATCTTTCGATTCGAGACGTTCGTTCACTCGATTGCGGGCGCGAAGAGTGGAAAAGTGAAACACATTTTCCGCTCTTTTCCTTATTTCGAACGAATTTAAATATTGACGAAAATAAGAAAATAGATGCATTTTGCTGAATACTGAAAAGAAACTGTTGCATGGATAGCTTTTGAGAACGTTACACAAGTCGAGCAAATGGGGTGAACGCCCCAACCCTGGTTCGGGCACACAACACTGCGCTCGCTATCGGGTGGCCCGCGAACCGATCGCCAATACAACGATCTTTCGAATCGTTCGCAGTGAAGCTTTCGCGGTGATCGCTCGGCGCGCAGAGTGCGTACGTGCACCGAAACAAGGCTGTATACGTGCAACGAACGAGTGCCGAGCAGCAATGCTGCGATCGATTTGTTCGCAGTGCGCACACTGCGAGCGACGAAAAACGACGGCAGCCCTTCGCTAACATTTCTGCGCTCGCTGCGTTTACCAGAAACGGTGCGTTGGTTGAAACTTGCGTTTCGATCTCACATCGCAACCGCAATACACAAATCATAGGATTCTCTGCTTGTCACAAGCAGCGCAGAGATCACAACTCTTTGCTATTTTTAATATTCATTCGCTCACAGCAAAACGTTTCAAGAGAAGCAAACTATCGGCTGCGTGATGCGATCACAAATATCGCCTTTCACACTGATCTCTAGAACAATCTGCTGGCGTTCGCTGCTCCATCCAAAACTCATCAATCGATTCAGCGAGAATTAGCAGCAAAGCGAATAATTCGCTGTTCGATTCCGATTTGATTGGAACGGTGGTCGCCGCGCTGACGACCAAATAAACATTGTGTCCACTTCGAACTCATCCTTTGATCTTTCGCTCGCTCGCTCTCTGCATGTGTGTGCAGCGATCAGGGAGGAATTAATTTAATACCAAGCATGGCATATCCTTGACATAAAAGTTGTGCTCAAGCAATAGACATCACAGAAACAAGGATTTTTTGCGAGAGGCGCTCAGTTCACTTTTTGTTCGCTTTTGCAACCATTGCTTTCTGCTGATGACTGAGCGCTTGGTTCACGCTGTCCGCAATTCGCTGCTGATTGCGACATCAAGCCGAAGCGCGACAATAAATGCAAGAAAGTGTTCGAAGCGAGGTTTTCTCAGACGAGAGCGCTAATAAAATTTTGAGATGGTATCTGCGAAAGATTGACGCAAACAAAGAGTTGAGGAATTATTTTCACGATTTGCGTTTGACGACAAGCGAACAAAGAGAAACGCACAATCGGTGGACATTTGGCAGCGAGACTGCCGTCCAGCAAACAGTAACTGCAGATGTGTGTCTGCCACTGGCTCAATGAACAACAATATCGGATAGCAGAAATTGCGACTTTGTCGCGTGCGTTTCACAACACCGTATTCGAGTGAAAATCTTAACCGAGTCTTACAATGTTAGTACTCGAAGTTCACTGACATAAAATGGAAAACAGGCTGCATTTACGTTTGACAAATGCTCGGCTGCACATACCTTCGCAGGACAGACCAGACGCAATCGTTCGATTGATCGCTTCTTCGAGTGACCACTTCGGCTCGGAGCGGCCAGTGTTTTTTCCGTCGCATTTACAATATTTGTTTCCAGTTTGATTCTCGTTTCCTTTCGCTTTTATGGTGCCTATTAATATTTAAAGACATTTTACTAAATTGTAATGAATGCATTTGTTAGCAGGAAACAGTTCCCCGCCACACTACAGTCATCGGAAAAAGTTTACAGCGCGAACTTGACGTTTGAAAGCGGAAATATTTGCTCGCGAATTGTACTTTTGAAGTACTTTTTCTACAAAATTCACAATAAATAGCGTTTTATAAAAGCTGCGGAAAATATTGAAGAGTGCGTTTCGCGACAATTGAAAAGTTTCGCGAAAGGAGCCTTACTGCGTTGCTCTCGGTCCGAACCCCGTTTCCCATATTCATCTCCGAGCGAAGAGATGTTTTGCTTCACTTTCCGCGCGAAGCGAAGAAGTAACATTTCAATCGAGTGCTTCACTTTAAATGCGCATCGTTCGAGAATATGATTTAATAAATGCCGCGATTTGTATTGAAAAGTAAACGTTGCTATTATATTCATTTCGAAACAAGTTTGTTTTCTTTTCTACCGAAAATCGCACTTTTCAAGTGTGGGTTTCGAGTATTATTTGGTAATTTAATCCGCGAATATTTGAAACAAGTGCCGAACTGCTATATAACTGCACCATCGCAATCACAATACGAGAGAGAGAGAGAGAGAGAGAGAGAAGCGTGTGTAAATCGATTTGTAAATGAATTGTAATTAAAGTGAAGAGCGTTTGTATTTTGCTAAGCAATTGTTACACTAAAGCTCGAGTGTATTGTAAATACTTTCTACACAATTAAATGCTAAATGCTTGTCAAGTATATAGTTTGTGTGACACTAAATGCAAATCGCTTTTGTATAATTACACCTTTTAAGACATCTCTTTATTCGAGCGCTTGCAAAGAAGCACTCGCGCTCTAAAGAAACATTGTTTCGATTGCTTTTTCACTGCGTTCTGTAATCAAACTTTTCGAGAGCGAAAAACATAAACACGACTAAAAATATGGAAAATTTTCAGAGCTGTTTTCAAGCTTGAAATGCAACGAAAACAGTGTAATACAAATTGTCTCGCATATGTGCAAACATCGCTCCATTCGTTATTAATATTCGCGCAATTAATAAGCATTTAAAAGGTGGTTTCTAGCAAACCAATATGGTTTTTGAACTCTGCTTTTTATTCTTCTTCGGCTAACCTAAGCCCATCATTATTCTCTAAGCCGTTCGATGAGGCACTAGAATCTGTTCCATGTTTGAATCTTGCTTCGAGCGCTTGCAGCTCAAACGAAGCAAATCTCATTTGATACTTGTGCAACCCTTCGACAACGCTCGCTCGCCACAGTTTCGTGTTCATCGAACAATTAAGTAATTGAATGCAATTAACTCGGTTGGCATCGGCCGCAAACTTGTGAAATTATTTTGCGAACAAGGTTACAAAGAGTTTTCGGTGTTAGCTGCAGATGCAGAGCGGAAAGAGGAAATCGAAGCGAAACAGTTTGCGAGAAGAAATATCGAGTAGTGGTCAGTTAAACGGTTGCATTAAAAGCAGTGAGTAGAGCAGTAAACAGCGGAGTTGATTTGTTCGAGGCTCGAGGCATTAATGTGACAGCAATGAACACAGTGAACTGTGAACTTGTAATTTGTGCACTCTTTCGCTTGTTTTCGAAAGAAATCGTTGGCGTTTTTCAATTGCAAGCCTCTCGCTTTCTATTTGCGTCGCGAAAAGTTTTGTTTAAAAGTCGAAAGTTTGGCAAAAGTTACTCAAAAGTTTTAAAAAAGTAAACAGCGAATCTATTTCTGTTGCTTTCGCAATTGCTCACTTCGCGAAAGAAGCTTCGCAAATTGACTGCGATCGCAGTGTTCATTGACATTCGGCAATGAAATAAATCAATTTTGTGTTTTTGTTTCGAGCTCAGCGCGAAACTCATTTCGCGAATCAATGTACGAACAATGCTGATAAAAACGAATCGATGCCACCGTTATAAACAGATATGTTCGAACTGTTTCGCCTCCAATCTCGATTGCCGCAAATATCAAATGTAACTGTTTGAGCTGCTTGCGAACGCCGAGAAGCGCACAAATGCCGAGAGTCGAGCAACAGTTTGGTAAAGGCGCAGTGAATTGGCAGATAGCAGTGATCTAGTGAAGTGCCGATTGTCACTTGGTTACAAGTACCTTACATCCACTTTATATTCACGTGCTGCAATAAGACTCGAGTCAGAACCGAGTGTGCTTCGCTTCGAACACCACAGAAAGTGCACAAACAGAGTTTAGCTTCTTCACCGAATATAAATGCACAGCGAACATTGTATTCACTTTAAACCCGAGCACACAGAAGAGAACGGAGGCCAAACGAAGCGATCGCAAACGCTGACGGTTGTGGTGTGAAGAACGAGCGTAGAAGTCAAAAGTGGCTGTTGAGAACTTTCGAAAAACAATCGTTCGTCCGCTTTCCGTTGAAACGTCAAAGCAAGAATGTGGTCGAGGATTGAGTGAAGAGTGAATGTTGCACACACCGTATTCGAGGTAACCGTGAATTGAGATCACTTCGCTGCGAAGAGGAATGAATAACTTTTAGGGAAATACAGAACCCGTTTTTCTCGCTGCGAGGCATTAGTTTTCGTGGCGTTTGCTGCTCGCAACGAAGAAGTATCGCTTTGAAACAAACGTTCTACTTTAGTTTCGTGTGTCGCTGTTTCGATCGCTAAATTTAGTCAGCAACCGCTCGACTGTCTCTGATCAAAATGTTCTTTATTACCGACCAGCGTTGAAAGAACAAGATACAAGGCCACTTTAGATTGCAATTAAAATTCACATTTACAAATGGGAGTAAAATTTAAAAATTGTACAACTTTTCAGTGATAATGTAATTGTAAGAAGCTTTTAGCGTAGTAAACATATAACCCAATTCTCCTGCCTCAAAGTGGGAATCCATTAAGTCTTGAATAAAATGAATTTCTGCTCCTAAATTTTTGATCTTCGCGCGCACGACCACAAACAAAAATATCGGAAAGAGATGATCCATGCCCCAAACAGCGTCTTTTGGGAACTCGCGCTTTATCTCGTCCAAAGATTCTTTCACAACTCGTAGCTTCTCGACAGGAGTAAACGCTGTGCTTATGTGTTGCAAAATTTCGCTCGCCTTGCATAAGCTCGTCGCTTTGTAAGAACACGATCTCAAAGGAGGACCTGAGTCAATATCGCTTATTATCAAATAGAAATTTTCGTCGACGCCAAGAAAACTCATCAGACTCATGTCTGATTGCTTATTCCATCGCAGCAATCGATCCCAATACTGCGTATCTTCATTCTGGCATTTTAGCCCGTACAAAGTAAAAAGAGGAGGGTACAAAGAAGGAAATAATATAGGATGAAGCAACGAAGATGCGGTTATTGTTAAGCATGTTTGTCCGTCTTCATTCGTTATTATGTCGCCAATCGTCAAACTTTTCTTATTTGATACTTCGGTTACGGGTATTGTCAATGGAGATTTGTACTCAGGCAGGTCAGGAAACAAAAATTTGACTATTTCGAAAATTCTGCGAACGAAAGAACTCAACTCTGAAACTGCATGGGGAAGCAATCTTAGATTGGCCCCCATCCCTATGTATGATGAACGATATACATCGACTAGAGTTGAAATTAAAATCCCGAGAGGATGGAAATCACACGAGCATGCAGCGAGTAAGTATTCCTTTATGTCATAGTAATCGTCGACTGTAAGCGAGCCTTCCTTTTTCTGCGCATATTTTGGTATTTTCTCCAAAACCTCTAACGTCACTGTATCGCACGGAGAGCTTCGTTTCATCATTTCCCGTTTCTTATTGTGCACTGATACTGCAATAGAGTCCCACGCTGATTTGTTGCTGCTACTATCATACTTCAACAACTGCTTACACTGTTCAAAAACACAAACCCATTTTTCATCAGCAGGAATTGAGTATTTTCCGATTGGATTCTCATTTTCATTAAATAAATTTTCATTACCATTCTTTGGAACCACTTTCTTATATGAACCATTTATTTTGACGTCTTCACTCCAGAATCCATTGAATATTCCTACAATTGAATCGCCATTAGGCAGCTTCAAAACTCCTTTGCCTTTCAAAAGACCCGACGGCCCGAGTTCTCCCTCATATACAGTTCCGTCATCAAAAATAAGTAGACCATTGCCAGTTAGCACATCGTTCACAAACGTTCCTTCATAATAAATACTATCTACAGTCACAACTGTCCCATTCCCGTGTTTAACGTCATCTTTCCATGAACCAAGGAATTTCTCTCCAGATTTGATGTCGTCTAGAACACCATATCCATGCCTTTTGTTGTTTTGCCATTCACCGATATAAAGGCTTGCAGCACAACTTGCGAAACATCCACAGCGTAAAATTCCGAATCCATTTCTTTCGTTATTCTCAAAGTTACCCTCATATGAATCTCCATTTGGATACTTCACGCAACCATATCCTTTCATCAAACCATTCACCCAATTTCCTTCATAAATTGTAACGCCCTCCGGTTCTGGAATTTTATACGCCCCTTTTCCATTCTGGACATTGTCTTTAAAATTTCCTGTAAAACTTCTTCCATCGGACCAAAGAAGGTCTCCCCATCCGTGTAATTTTGCATTAACCCACGAGCCTAAATATGTTGCATCCTTATACACTTGGTGCTTTTTGAATTGATAAAAAGCATTTCTACTTGCAGGAGGTGCAACAAAAGATGAGTCTTGAAAGCTTAACGATTTTTTCATAATCAATATAATATCGGAATACTTTTGCCTCTCCAATGCATTTTTAATAGATTGGTTAAATGCTGAAATCCAAGCAGTTCTACTTTCTGGAGAACTCGCACAGAATGTTATTTTATCTTCGGGTAACAAAAGTCTGAATTCACATTCAGACAAAGAATCGTCAGTTGATTCAATCCAAATAGTCTCAACGGGAATGGTAATATATTGACCACAGAAGTAAACAAAAATATCATTAAATAAAGTGAATGTGTGCGACAATAAAAGGTTTGATGAAGTTGGTAACGTAGTCGATTTAATCGACAAAGGGTCACTTTTGTTTTCTTTCATTAACCTACGCGAAGGAATACAGTAAAAGTCTGAAAATTTTTTTGAAGTTGATTCCCAGAATATCCTTGTGTTTTGGGCTTTTTTAATTTCGTTGTTACTGTAACTTCTTAACAATTTCCAATGATTAAGTACTTGTGATGGAATTTGTCGAATATCGGTGTCTCTTTTTAAGAAACTTTCCATAAAAACAACATATTCATTGATTCGTTTCAATGGAATCGAAAATAAAATAAATAATAATTCCTGAGCAGATTTCTTCTTTGTCGACTTTGCACCATAGACCTCCTCTGCAAGAGATACTACTATGTTTGGTGAGAGGCACATGTATTTCAAATAAGAAGACATTCCATTAACGGCGATAACGTTAGAAATTGAGTCAATCAATTCTTTATAGATTTCAATCCATTCTACAAAATTGTCTATCATATTGATAGAGACAAGTTCGCATCTTCCTTGCAAGAATAATCTCGCATCGTAAGAATTGATAGCAACCAAATCTTTTAACTTGCTCCAAAGAGCGACCATTGAAGTAAAAGGATGAAGAACATTGCTTGATGACTCTTTAAGAAAGTTATTATCTTGCAACAAAGGATGAAATATCTTCCTCATAATTAAGCGTAAAAGAAGATGAAATCTTCTTTCGAAAGAAGCAAATAAATGATGATTAGGTATACTATATTTATCAGTACTGCTCAGGGTAAGAGAGCAAGAAAAGGAGCCTCCTGCAAATACACCTTTAATTATAAGTGATCTGTCAATAAGGTTCAACTGCTTTACGTTGCATATATTTGAAACTTTTTTCTTCTCAGAAATGATACACGAAGAGCAACTTTTACCATTTGGGAAATTTTCTTTTTTATGCCCTCCACAATAGTATAATGCAACTGATGGAAAATAAGTATCAGCTAGTATGAGGCAATGATGAGATCCGAGCGCTATATCCCAACAAGTTGAGGGACTTTGGAAATCTAATAATTTTGGAGAAAGTACATTCATAGAGTCTTTGTGTCCTAACTGTCCATATTCATTACTTCCCCAAGAATATACATTTCCTGAAGATGTTAATGCGAATGAAAATTTATTACTTGCATACACTCTACGAATGTGAAGGCCTGACAATCTAGCAATACGACAAGGATTATTTCGGTCTAAGGTATCTCCTTGACCTAATTGTCCACGATCCCCTCTTCCCCACGACCAGACTTCAGTTTGATTGTTTTTGTACCAGCCGTCACTTTGAGTAAATTTTGGTGAAAATTTTGCTTCCATTAAGGTAATTTGATCAAAATCGTCAGAGTTTCGTGATTGCCTGAAATGGCTTTTCAACTGAGCCAGATTCTTAAATGAATCAGTTCGACGAAAAGCCCAAAAACTATTCTCATAGTTTTCGATTTCACTCAGAAGATTTTCATCTAAAATTTCATCCGTAGCCATACTTTCAGACAACATTTCAAACTCACAATTGTCGCTATTTGGAGATAAATTTTTGCGATTATAAAATTTAACCGCATTCGAAACTTTATAAACAAACTGTGTCAGATATGATGTGCTGTTTTCACTTTCATAAAAATTGCTGCTTTCCATATAAGAATTAAATCTTTCACTTATTTCAATACTGCTATCAGTTAAATTGTTGAGTGAAACATCAAGTTGTGATGTTGACGAACTGTTACTTGATTGAGAAAATGAACTACTGAGATGGTGTACAGGTAATCCCAAAGGGCATAGTGAACTCTGTTTATCTTTGCTGAATGAATTTAATTTCTCTTTTGAAGTTTTATATTTTAAGCAAGAATCACAGTAATAATCACAGTTATCTTCAAATTGATTGGCTTCAACAACGGCTAAGCTATGATCATAGCCGCATGAGATGTCAATCACACGAAAGCCTGCCAGAAAATCTATCTTTACTGGAGGCTGACGGGTTCCTGTTTGAAGATTAGAAGGCTTGATTCCAAGTTGTGGAGTTGAAACTTCACCCCATGACCACAATTCATATTTCATTGATAATGCTAATGTGTGAAATTGTCCACAAGACACTTGAAGAAATTGGACCAACTCTTCATTTTCAATTGAGCATGATTTGCAGTTTGAATTCTGCTGTTTTATTTTAACATAATTGGGTCTTAATAATTTGTCATTATCCACATCGAGGCATTGTCCCTTTTCATTTGCTCCCCAAATAAATAACCGTCGATCAGAGGAAAGTGCAGCACAATTGTAAGGACCGCAAGTAATACTTGATATTTTTGGCAATGGAAATAATTCACCTTCATTTTCATAGTGTTCGATAAATAATGGAACGAGGCAAAATTCTGAACCAGTTTCACCGTTGCCAGACTGACCAAAGCTGTTTTTACCGAATGAATATATTTTTCCATCTTTTGTCAATACCAGGCAGTGTTCTTCTCCAAAGCAGAGTTGATTGACTTCGAGTTCATTTATAGTAACCATATCTTCGGTATGATTGCAAACCCAGAAATGTGTTTCTGCTATTGAGGCCATTGTTGTTGCGATCGTATTGTGAGCGCTCAGCAAAAATAAATGAAATGCGCACTTTTCTCCATCTAATCACACGAAAAGTGAGAAGTGATCACGAGAGAACTGCACTTCAACTGAGATCTTTTCGATTTCTCGATTAAAAGGTTTGTTTCTTCGAAGTGATCGTCACGCTTTCAGAGTTAACAAGAGCAATACTTTGATTTCGACCATAATTTAAATAGAGATCGCAAACGAATGAAAGTGGGTTTTATCGCAAATGAGTCACATTATCATCTGTTGACAATCGCCGAAAATTAGCCTTTCGTCGATTCTTGAAAACAGAGTTCAATTAGACGAGAAAAAAAGAGGAAATTTCAAAGCGGAGTCGAAACAGGGTTGGCACTAAACAACGTTTTCCGCATTAAGATTCAATTAATTTCAATTCACTCTTTTCGCATTTTTTTTCAATTCGCGTCTATCAAAACAATCGCTCTGTGATTAAAACGCAGCCGCAGTTTGCACGCGTTCCCTTCGAACGCACGTGTCTTTGAAACGAGTGTTTGCGTTTTGTCCGATTTTGTTTCGAAAGAAAACGCGTTTAAAACTAGTGAATAATGCACGAAATGCAATGCGACGAACAGATGGACTGCAGTTCGGCTGCTGCTGACCAAATCGAAGGTAAGGCCTCGGCATTTGACCACCTCAATATCGAATTTCATTTCGACAGTTTCGGCGACCGAATCGAATGCACCCGTCTTTCCACCTTTGTGTCAAGACTCACTTTCTGTAAGTTTTTTTTCGATGCATAAAAGCATTCGCTCAATTTCGTTATATTTAAGCATCAAACTCAAGAAGTGCGCAAAATATTAGTGCCTCCGCACAGATACACTCCGCTAAAGGAAAATTGGATGAAAATCTACACGCCAATCGTGGAGCATTTGAATCTGCAAATTAGATTTAATACGAAATCGAGGAATGTTGAAATTAGAGTATGATTAAGTACTTTCAAAATTTATTTCTTAATAGTTTTTTTCAGACGTGCAAAGAAACGAAAAATATCAATGCTTTACAGAAAGCAGCTGATTTTGTAAAAGCATTCGTTTTAGGATTCGATGTCGACGATGCGTGTGCTCTTTTGAGATTGGACGAGTTGTTTTTGGAGTCTTTTGAAATTCAAGATGGTTTGTTAATTCTTTTTAAATATTGTTTATATTTATTTTTAAAAAAATCGCAGTTAAGCCACTAAAAGGTGATCATCTATCTCGAGCTATTGGAAGGATTGCTGGAAAAGGCGGGCGCATGAAGTATACGATTGAAAATGTAACGAGAACACGTATCGTTTTGGCTGATGAGTAAGATTATCATTTTCATTTCTTCAAAATAATAATCTCTTTGTAGTAAAATACATATTCTTGGATCGTATCAAAATATTAGGGCTGCGCGGACAACTATTTGTAATTTGATATTAGGCAAGTTGTATAGTATCTTTGTGATTTTAAATTTAAAATCATTTATTTTAATAGGAAGTCCACCATCAAAGGTTTACGGAAATATGCGAATTCTTGCCAACAGGCTTTCAGAGCGATTTTGACTGTTTTTAACAAATGAAGAAAACAATATTCTATATTAATGAGTACTGCTAACAAAACAAAAGATCGACAACCGACAATTTTAAAAGGAGAATGCAGAGTATTAACCTTCTTGTTCGTCTCTACAAAATGGCGAGGGTGTCGATTTTTATTTTGTAAACCGTACATCGATATCTTCTACAAACAAATCAAATTTGGTTGTTAATATTCTTTTTTAATGTAATTTATTATTAAAACCAATCAGAAAAGCAGAAAAAATAAAGCTAAAATAAATTACATCTTTAATTCAAATAGCACTTTATAAAAAAAAAGATTTTTAAAAATTTGTAGACATTTGTTATTTTCATAGACTATGGCTTTGTTATTAGACGAAATGCGAAATGCATTAAAGCAGTATAGTCAACATGACGGTTGTTTTACACAAAAAGTTAATATTTTGCAGTGAATTAAACTTTTCGTTATTAACTTTTACCGTGAGATGTTTTAATGTAAGCTAGGAAATTCTGTTTTGCTAACTAAAGCATGAATATTTGCGAAAAAGGAAGCTGCTCAAGCATATAAAGAGTTACGAATGCATTCGTTGTTATTCATTAATAATTTATATAACTATCGTTTATATTACTGTTCGATAAGTATAATAAACAGGGCTGAGAATTTTCGCTAACTAAAGTGGCAATTTTGGGTCGGTAAATGAGTTAATAAAATACATTTTTCGGTAAATTTTCGGTAAAATGAAAATTATCATAGCTCACTCTGTAAAACCATAAAATAAGAAAATTGTTAAATTCAATGAACTTTACCAGTAATTAATAAAGGAGGTTACTAAATCTGATAAGGCAAAATTCTTGAAATTTTTGTTATCGATTGCGAAAGGTAATAAGCATAAATATAATTCAAATTTTCAGAGTTCAATACACTGGTGAAAATAATTTCGAGGATAATGATTATTACATAATAGTTAACATATGATTGCTAAGATTGCTAAAAATAAAAAATTATTGATTAGCAATAAAGTTTATATAGCTCAAAATTCAACTAAATAAATAACTAAATAATTCAATAAACTTTGAATTCAAATTCAACAATGAATGCCAAGTTGAAAATTGTTTAGTTTAATTTTAAAGATGTTTGTTGTAGCCATTGATATTTAACAAATTTAAAAACAAAAGTTGATCACTTACACAATGGCTGC
>NCKU01001200.1:0-27916 GCA_003675995.1 Dinothrombium tinctorium | reverse complement strand
ATTCAATTTTTTCAGTATTAATACCATGAAATGCGCTCAATATTAAACGAAATCGCTTTTCATATCTCAAAGACTTAATAAAACTTTGAGTCACTCATAAACAATCATGAAGTTCCGCTTTAATGGTTGAAAAATAAAAACGATGCTTAGGAAATCAGAAGCAAAAAAGTTAGCCTAACTGCTTCATTAATAGTGAAATTAAAATTAGTGAAATTAAATATTAGAAAGGTTTATTCTAAATTCATTTTTCATTGTATAAAAGTACAAATATGACAAAAAGTTTGTGGCGTATTTACAGCAAAAATCCGAATTTTTTCTTTGATATGTTTGCTGTGATTCAAAAGTAAAATGAAACCTTTCAAACTACTCTTTATCTAAATAGCTTGATCATTGATATTTTAAACTTTTTTTATTGTTTTCAACTTAACTAATTAATTAAAATAAAAAAAATGCTTCAAAAATTTATTTGGTGAGTTTTTAAATACTAATCTTTGGGATAAATTTAAATTTTAATCATATTTGACCTAATAATTAGAAGTTCGAAAGGACAATTGTGAAGGATAATTCAAAAGTAAAAATTAAAAGTGAATTCAAAATGAATCCGAGCGTAAGCGAAAAGTGCAAAATGGACCACTTAAATTCGTTGAGCAAGTGTAAAATATTAAAAAGCGAACTTTAAATTAATTGATCTCTTAACAAGAGAGAAAATCAAAATCTCGCATCATCATTAATATATAAATTTTATTAATTTATTTTTCATTTATTTTGGAAGTCATCTAAAAGTGAAACATACCAATCGTCAAAGAGTCTCTTTGCAAAATTAATGCAAAATAAATCATTCGATTTGTTAACTGCAAGTTTTTTGAAACAATTTTCGATCATAAATCATAAATCGTTAGATTTTATTTTCTTTAACTTTTTAAATCACAAACGATTGGTAAAAAGTGAAAACAAAATTGTAACTCTTTTCTGATTTTAAGTAAATTTAAAAGGCGATTTTTATTTTAAAAATCTCCGCCAAAAGTTTTGATTGTTTTTTAAATTAAAAAACTAACTCGAATTGCAATAAAATTAATGCTGAATTTTTTAATTTAAATTTACCACAGAATGCCTTTTGAGGTTAATTAAAAATCAATCAAAATCGTGAGAACTTTCAGCAAATGTTAAAATGGCTTCTCACGGTACGCAAGATTATGTTAAATGAGTTAATTACAATTTGATTTTGAAAATTAAAATCAGTATTTTAATTTTTTTGACAGTTTTCAGCTTCGTAAAACTTTAATCTAACAAAAGTTTAATCATCGCTGTATTTGGCAGAAAAGTTCCGAGCTTATTCAAAATTTGCACAAATCATTTTAATTATTGAATTACTTTTATAAATCTTATTATTCAAAAAAGAGTTTAAATGTAATTTTCAAACTTGTTTTAGGGTGTGCGCGTTGGCCACAGTGCAAGCGATATCAAAAACACTCATTTTACGAAGATTTACACGCGTACCTTGCACTTTCGCGCTTTTCAATATTCCAAAGTATGATCAAATCGGCTATCGTTAATTCAATAGCAAAAGCTTGTGCATGAATACTTCATGCAAAACTATGTATTTCGCTTATATGGCAGTTAACACTCGTTTGTTACTTCATTCTTCGTTTCTCTATCAACGAGTTCGACTAACTTAAGCATCTAACTGCGCTGTATCGCATACAGATACTCAATAAGAGCTTTCCGTTACCTTGTTTAACAAATTTATTATAATTTTGTGTGCTTTTTCGTATTAAAACGTATTTTTTATTTTTTAAATAAATAATAGTGTTTATCTAAGCCCTAAAAATGCTTTTCACATCCATCGAGCTGAAATTCTTGTGAAGGTAAGCTTCAACTTTCACAATTAATATAAACAAATGATTATTAATTAAGTGACAACGTAAAAAAATGTTATTTTCACTTACTTTTGCATTTTATCATAACATTTCATGCACTTGCATAATTTTTCAGTCTCGGTGTTTATCGATAGTTTTTCTTATGTTGCATATTTAATTGTTCTAGATCGTTTTCAAAAAATTAAGAATTTAGGCAAATCTTTTTATTAAAGAGGCCTTGCTTTTCTTTTGATTTTCTCTTTTACATTGTTTAAATTACAATGCTGTTTAATTTTTTAAAGTAACTAGAGAAATTTTGTAATTTAAATGACGAGTTTCATTTAATGAATTCAAATTTTTAATGACAAAAATGCAAAAACGTAGGAAAAGTTGCAAAGAATGTGGTAGATAAAGTGCAGCATCGTATTATTTCAACAGACAGAATTAAAACTTAAATGCTCAAATGCATTCTCTGTAAAGATTTTTGTTTGAGAAAATGAATTGATAAGATTCGTTTCAGATATTTTTAGTAAAATGGTCCTTTTCGATGAAATTATTTCCTCTTTTTTTTGTAAAATTCTATTAAACTTTATCATTCAACAATTTTAAACTTTGTGAAAAAAGAATGTCAAAAAATTAAGTTTTGAGAAAATGTAATCTACTTTTATTTTTTAATCTTTTTTGGAGAAATTGATCTACTCTATATAAAATGCTTGAAAAATGTGCAAAATAATTTTGAAATGCTGAAATTTTGAGTTAACTCTAAAGCATCCTGAAGCTGTTTTCGCAAAATGAAATTTTAGTTTATTATATTTTTACATTCTCGAACGATACTTCAGTCTTCATGTATATTTGTCTAACTGAAACTTCTCTTTTGTAAAACATTTTTAATTAACAATCTATAGATCAGTTATTGGTTAAAAAAATTCCTAAATTATACATAAAAGATAATTGAGTTCTGAGACAGATTATTTAAGTTACGCATTAAGTGAGAAAAAAATTCAAATGCTATGAATTATATATAAACATATAAGAGCCATGCAAAATTGCTTATACATTGATATTAACACATAATTTGAACACGATATTTACAGTCGCACCTTTATAAAGTAAACAAGTTGGGATATCAAAATTCAGTTTTACTTTATGAAATTTACTTTAGACGATTTTTTAAAAAAATACGAATGTGAATTATTTTTTAATTATGTTAATGAATATTTTTTTGTGTTATTTGGTTAATATCATCAGAGCGTTACTTAAAGAAGAGAGTGTTTTTAATATAATTTTTCATATGCGAGCTTAAAGTTAATTTAGTTGAAATAAGTATGACTTAATAGTAAAACAAAGATTAAAAATTTTGAACAGTTTTGACTTTCCCTGAAAATTATAAAGTAAAACTTCTCTGTAAATGACACCAACGGTTTGTCGATTTTTACTAAATATTTTTTTAAACACTGCTAACAAGATTGTAAGATGGTTACGTTTTTTAATCTCGGTTGCTTTTGCAAGATGTAAGAACCATGCAACTCTTGTTATAGCGATATGCAGAAACAAAAGTTTTAAGAGATAGAAGAAAGCGTTATAATGAGAGAAATTTGTGATTTCAGATATCGACGATTTTATTGCTATTTGAGAAGCCATGACAAAATCTTTGTTAGCACAAAGAAATTAAGCATGATTCGAACTTACTTGCTATTGTTAGAACTTATTGAAAAGAATATTGGTCCTTTGGGCATTAAAATGTTGAGTGAATAGTTATTTTTATTTAATCTCCTCTTTACACATATCGTTTCAAAAATACTTATTAAAGTGAATTTTAGGCATGATTAGATACAACATACGTACTTTGTCGCTCAGCTATGGTGCTTCATTTACAAACTTCAAAACACTGAGAAGGTTTTGAATGAACATGGTTTGAATGAAATAAAAATCGTTTAATGGTTTTTCTTTCAAACTTTAACTATCCAAAATATTGTATTGTTTGCCTAAAGGAAAGAATTCATTCAACATGACTTCCGATAAACGTAGATCTATGGCTAATATTTCCATGTTAAGATACTTTGACGATAAAAACGTTCACTTAGCGTGGGAAGCTACGAATTATTTGTTCTACATATAAAACGTAATTTTGCTCAGTTTCAGAACATTTTAAAGGCCAAATATAGAACTACAGTAACATTGCTAAACTGAAATTTTTTATTGAAGATTTACGGGGAAAAAAGAACGGTGAAACTTTTTTATCATTTAAGCTTCAAGGCAAAGTAGACAAAAATTTATCGTTGACAAGGAAACAAAGATTAAATCAAAATAGAGCAGACGAAACGAGCATTATTCAACAAATATTTTAAAAAGTTTACTTAAATCCGGTTTAAATTTTAATCGTTATCATACCTAAAGCAATTTATATGTTGAACGAAATTTTACTTACTCTTTACTTAGACAATTTACAAAAACAAATGAGTGCTATTATATAAAAACTTAATTAAACGGCTGTTATAGTGTACTAGCTATTATAGGCGTGAGTAGTGTAGATCAAAAATAAAAAATTGTGCATAGGCTCACTTTATTAGGTTCAATTCAAAGAATTTAATTTACTATTTGTGCTGCTTTTGTAATATAAATTGTAATTTAACAAATATTTTATTTTTAATACATCTTTATTCGATTTTTACCTTTGAGAATTACATTTATGACTAGTTTCGTAATACTATATGTCAACTATTTTATTTAGAAATTATATTAAGTTATGTTATATTAAATTTGCATTGTTCTTGAATTAAAATTTAGGCGTGTGCTCGTGACGTTGAACATGATGATAGGTAGCGAAGGACCTTCTTTGAGGGAGCAAAAGAGTGTCGCCATTCTTTGAAGCATTTATTATATTTGAAGCGGTTAGATTAGTTTTGAAGTAGAGTTTTATTTGACTCACGACTTATATTACTTATATTTGGAGAAGAGTAGGTTCAAAACAAAATAATAACAATAAATTGTTTTGTTTAACGTTCTTGAAGTAAATAAGATTGAAAAATATTCCCAATGTTGTACAATCGACTCAAAATAAAATGTTTCGATTATCGAAAGTGAGCTTAACTGCAAAGCAGCTTTAACAATACATTCAATTAATCATGTGCTTTGCAGTTAAGCTCACTTTCTATAATCGAAACATTTTATTTTGAATCGGTAGTACTTTACTGTACGACGATCTTTAGATGCTATTTCAAATTATTTTATTTGATGATATTTAATTTGAATTTTGCTCGAACGAAAAATTTTCAAATTAAAATCTACATTTGAAAAGCGATAAAGCTGCGATGACTGAAATTTTGATTAAAAATGAATTTGCTTTTTGAGTTAAACAAAATGCCTGAAAGCAGAAAAAAATTGCTCAAAAATATTTTAATGATTAAAAAAGAAAATCGAGTTTTGGTCGTATTTACATTTTTATTGTCACCAGTGTATTTATTTTGCTGACGGCATATCTGATACAACACAACATAGCAACGGCTTGAATTTTCGCCTTTTCAAAATTTATCAATGAATAACAGCACTGCCACTGCGAAATTTATTTTAGCACAAAGGATGAATTTGAATTCACAATGAAACATGATTTACATAAATTTAATAGATTTATAAAGAGAGGGTTTACCTAACAATGAGTATTTACATTGCTTGATAAAACCTTTCTAAATAAGTTTTTTCAATTGAATTTTCAGTTTATTTCGTTTCATATAGAGTGCACGCTATAAAACTAAAAGATTTGATCAAATGTAAAAAAATTAACTCAAGTATTAAAAAATGAATTTTGATTTAAAACAGTCTTTAGTTTACAATGTTCAAATATTGCAATGCTCTTAGTGCGAATCAATAGTGCATTTGGACAAAAAAAATTTTCTCAGACAGTTTGCAACATTCGTCGGAACTTGTGTTTTTGACAATTTTTGGTAAAAATTGTGATCGATGATTTCGAAATAATAGAAAATGTGTTTTTAAAGCGAATGCAGCAGTTTTAAATTCTCTTCCTGATATCAAAAAATTTTGAAATGCAGCTATCAGATGATTTTAGATGACATGCTAATAATTCAAAAGATTTTTTTTTGTTGTTTTCTTGCTAGAGCTAACTTAAAATGAGAAATGAAGTGAAAAAGCTTTTCTGGATATTAACGCGACAATTTAAGGTCTTTACATTGAGAATTAAAAAATTTAGTGACACGAATGAAAACTGTGAACATGTCAAAATAGAATTATTGTTGGATTAAAAGGCATCTCAATCGTTCTTCTTGATTGCAAATATACAAAATGATCTAATAGAGTTAGAGGTGTAACCTTTGCTACTTTTGTTTTGATTTTGAATGATATTAAATATGTCTGACTTATCCAACATGAGATTTATTGATCTCAATATCGGATCATTATCAAAGCATAAATTATCGATAAAGATCGAAATGAGGAAGAAAAATAGTTTTATTCTATAAAATAATAAAAATTTGAAACATTTTAACAGATAAAACAATTGGGAAACGCTCTTTAATAGCTCAATTGAAAAAATTTTCTCACTGGATGAGCAAAAGTTAAAGGATAATCAGTCGTTAGATCAAATTTTTTTATTTGTTCCAAGAGTTAATTGGAAATTGGCCTTACAGTTAAGGCAGAAAAATTAGTCATCAGTAATTTGTTTTTTACTTTTTATAATCCTCTTAAATTTGTCACTATAAAATATTTGAATTTTTTTAACTGAAGTAAATTATAATGTTGTACTTTGTTAAGTATCGGCATTAATATTATCTGTCCAAACTGGACTTGCTCAAAGTTATATGATTTTTTTGCACGCGCTGTGGGTAATTAAATTTAAAAATTTTTACATTTAATAGGACCATATCTTTTCTTTAATTATTGAAAAATTCATTTAAAATGATATGAAAAATAAAAAGTTATGTAGCTTTGAATGAGAAGTACATCACTATGATTTTGCCAAAATTGCCTTTCTAAGATTTAAAGATCAATTACTCGTATTTTTTAATATCAAAATTATGAAGTTTAGATTAACAACCACATTAAATTAACGCGCAGACATTACAAAGTAATAATTTTGATTAATTTGTATTTGTTTGACAGAAAATTTGTGTGCACAGCATTTTAACTTAATATATTTCTGAAAACGGATATGATTCTTGCTAATTGACATGTAAAAGCTTAATCAAAATATCAATTAACAAAGCAACAAAAATTACGTCAAACAATGATGTGAAGTATGCTAACAAGCCATCAAAAGTCTCAGCTTCCAAAATGTTTTCCTTTTAATTTGGGATTAACATTTTATGTACTTTTAACGGATATTAAAGTAGCAGTCGAAAATTTGTTTAAAAATCTAAATAGCAATCGTCTTCACATTATTCACATGATTGGTTCACGCAGCGTCAATAAATGTTTCAGATTAGAGAATTAATTAAAAATTTGCGACAAAATCGCAGAAACGTTTTATTTAAAAAACTGTAACAGCAGTGAACTTTAAAAGCTATTCAAATCCCTCTTTTTTCAGTTTTAAAGTGAGAGAATATAAAAAAATGAGAAATCGATAATATTTCATGTTTCGAAGACTGAAGTTTTTACTTTTTACTTGAAATTATTTGAAATGAGATTTTTTAACTTTCAATTTGAAAACAATCGATAAATTTTTAGCCTAAGTTTATTCAAGTCGTCGTTAATTTTTCCCTTATTGCTCTGGTGATTGCAAAAAAGCATCCGAAATGTAAGCTTTTATTTATTGATATTTTCAATATTGTGAATGAATCGTTATATAAGAGATTAATTAATAATTTTAATGTAGAGATTATTTTTATATTGGAGATCAAAATATAATTTTTTAATGAATCTTTCTATGAGAGATCTTTAAACAAACATCTTTTGCAAACAAACATATGCGCCCCTCCCAGAGTTAAATGAATGTACAAAAGAATTAAATGAATGCAATTTGAATGTAAGTAGAAATTTATTTCTAATACTTTTTCTTTTGAATAAAGGGTATGATTTTCGTTCTCTAAAAAATTTTCTTAGGCACAAAAGGTTAAATTTTTAATTTTCTTTGTAATTTGCGCGCGCGCGCTCTCTCTCCCTCTCTTTGATTATCTACATACACTTTATTGACTTTGTTTAACATAAGGTGCACTGTTTCCCAACATCGGAAATCCTATAAAATGTAATTACACAAATGTTTTGTTTTTTCTCAGCTCTTACAGCAAACAATTTTCTTTTGATGTGTAAATTAAGTTTGAAAAGGATCACATTGTGTCCATGCTTGTAATTATCTTTTTTATTTTTGACAGTCGGTGAAAAATTGAAATCGATAACAAATGAGCGTCATTCAATGAAAGCTACAAAAATTGCCAAAATAAGTGAAATACAGTGGAGAGCATAGTTTTAAAGCATCGATTTTTTAGCGAAAACAAAATAAAGTGAAATATGAAATACGATCTCAATTTTGTTCTATTATTCGCATCAAAAATAAGATCTTTTGAAATTTTCTTTTCCAGTTTAAACATTGCAAATACACAGAAATGTATTTAGAAATGTTTTACAAATGTGGAACTGCTATAAGAATTCATTTCTTTCAATTTTCTGCTTTTGATAGTTGAAGATTTACGCAATCTTTTAGAGAAAATTAAATTCTTTGCGAATATACGACGTCTGAATAAAAGAGTGAAATTTGAATTTTCAAACTGACCTCGTTCGCGTGAGTTATTAAAGAATTTTTAATAACCATCGCATTTTCATTTACTTTTATTTTGAATGAAAATGGAAGCTAAGCGAAATTTCCTCTTCTCTTCTTCTTTAGCAAATAATCGCAGATAAAAACGCTTGTTAAAAAATTGATTGCAATATAGATTTGCAGCGAACTTCAATAAGCGAATCGATGCTAGAGAATGCTTGAAAATATAGTGGAGACGAGAAGATGAACGCAACAAGTTCACTCTTCACTCCGAGCAAATTGCTTTCATTTCATCAAAAAAAAAGGTTGACTTTGTTTACAAAAAATCGACAAATGGCAGAGTCAGCTTTGAATACGAAAAACCATCGATTTCTCTTACGCTTTATGTTGTTTAAAAAGCGAGCATTTGAAAATTAATAAAGCTTTTTGCTTTACCTTTTCGCACACACTTTGCACATGACACGAAGTCTATGTATGATTTCCGTGCAATTGTTGAGTGGCGCAGTTGCCATCTCTTCCTTTACGGAGACTGCAAATACGTACTCTTCTCGTTTCGGCGAAAGAAAGAGAGAAAAAACGCAATTGCAAAAGCTCTCCTATCGATTTCAATTCTTATTCACTCATATTTCTCTGCCTTTCGTTCGAATGCTGAATTTTTGAGAAATTTTTTCTCCGTGAAAACAGTGAGCGAACGAAGGCAAGAAGAGCAGACGATCCATTCGATTTAATTTCTCTTCGCTCGCCGAGTGCAACTTTTTTTCAGAAAAAAAAAAAACTTTTGTCACTCGCTGCAGCAAAACTTTTTATGTTTCTCTGCTTGTTTTGTGCGTCACGTTGCCAAAAAAATGCGTATCAATGTGCTTTTTTGGTAACAGACTTTTCTGTTAAACGCTGATTTCTGCAACCGAAAACGTAAGTATAATTTTTTTATTCGTGTTCAGAATGCTTTCAAAGCAAGCAGCAGCAGCATCCTTTTTTCTGCGCTAATAATCACGTTTCAATTCACGTTTTCTTCGCACAAACTTCGATCGTGTCGCCTACTATTATAATGATAATATTAGCGCTACTTTTTTTACTCCAACTTTCATCTTACAGCATTACAAACGCAACTTCTTGCGTAGCATTATTTTTAAAGTTAAATATTACAATGAATACTATTGTAATTCTAGTTTGCCGTCATTGACCATTCATGCAAAATTTCCTACCTCTGAAACTCTATCTGTTCGTTATTGGTAACTAAGCTTTGCATCCACATTGTGCGGCAAAATTTTAATTCCTTCTACGCAATTCAGATAGAAACAAAGTTAGACTTCCATTAATTGCTTTCGCCAAATATGCTTTTGCACTTTTTTTTATGAGCAAAAATATTGAGCGAACATTTTTTACGAGTAAAAGTAATTTTTAATGAGTAAAAATCAAGCAGGCAAGCAGTAAAGTTATTTGCTTGAATATTAAGATAAGGAAAAAGAAATTCTTCTGCTATGTAACCAATTTTCGCTTTCATGCTAATGCGAACCTAACCTGTTGCTTTACGCCAGTTTTTCTCTTGCTTAGTTGCATTGATCGACGAATTTCTCGCTCTTTACTTTTTCCTCATCTCTTTCTCCCTTTCTCTGCAATCTCTTCTTTTAATGCTCGTGCATTACTGCAATCAACATCGAATGAAACTTATGTACTTTGCAATTCAATTAACAAGTAAATTCGCTTTATGTTCATTTCGATAGCGAAACTTGTTCGCTACTTTTTCTTCCGACGTTCGTTAACGAATTTCTACGTAATTGTTATTATGATTTGCAAATACATATAAATGCCTAATACTTTCGGATGCATTATTTTACTTGAAACGATCGCGTAATGAAAGAAGCGAAAGTGCAGCTCGCTTTTATGCGCTTTATAGAAAATCGGCTTAAAAATGTTTCGGTCCAACATTAATTAATCTCTCATTCAGAAATTTGCTATTCGAAAACATATCCGATTTGCAGCGAGATGAGTGCGTCACCAACGTCGCATATACACATGCTAGGGCGGGGAATTTTTGTGCGGTTTGCTGTACATAAAAGAGTAATCGCGAAGTTGTTCTATAGAAGATAAATGAAAAAAGCCGAGCAAGAAAGCAAAAAGTTCGCGTTTATAATTGTGCCTTATGCGTTGTTTATTATATTGTGCCTTATGCGTTGTTTCGACGAAATTAAACTTACCTGTAGACTTGAGCCAGGTTTGCGCTGTGTTCTTCGAGCGCGCACACAAGCGAGCAAAAAAAATATCGATCACTCGCTGGCAAACATGCTTTAAATCTTTATTCTCGAAATATTTTCGGCTTTTTTGTTCTTCATTCATTCATCTCATTGCATAAACAAATTTTGTAAGCATTTCGTGCATTAACAAAGAACGCGTTACGTATTTGCGCTACTCGCGAAACGCAAAAATAAATACACAGCGCACAAAAAAAATATTTCGCATTATTTCGCGTTCGCATCGATCTGGCTTAATAAAATTTGTTTACCGCTGCGTTATAATAAAAGCGACGAACTTGGCTCGAAAATGATTTCTATTCACTGAATAATGATTATTATTTGTTCACTTAAGGCCGACAATGCTTTACTTTTCAAATTATTATCGATATTCGGCGTGCCAATCAAGTGTGTAGAAGCGCTTTAAAAAAAAAGGTGAAAATGCGGCGATAAAAGTGAAATGAAGCGAGTTCGAGCAAAAATAGTGCGTACGGCGAAAATCATTACGCTTCATTCTTTTTTTCGTCGCATGTTTATCTGAAAAGCGGCGAAAAGAAAGCGTAAAATATTGGTTGTGTTCACGGCATATTTTTGTATGAGTGTAGAATTTTTTGTCATTTGCGTTGCAGTGAAACGGAAAACGGAAAAAGCGCTTTCTCTGCCTTCCAAGTAAACGTGAGTATTGATGTGTATAACGATTATCAGCGAGCCTAAAAGAGAAGATGAGTGTGTGTGTGTGTGTGTGTGTGTGTTTTCTCAGCGATCAGTGCAAAGCTCGGAAAGAAGAAGAGAGGGAAAGTGAGAAGATAGAGTGCGTGAAAGAGAGCGAGCGAGAGAGTAGAATATCGCTATTAGAATTACCGAATGAAGAGTGATGTTTAATGCTGTGATTGCGCGTACTTTACGCGAGAGAAAACTCTACTTTGCACTCAACTCGTAAACTACACACTCGCATAAATGTATCGATTTTCAGGTGAAATGATCAAATTTGGTCGGGTTAAACAACCTGTTCTCGGAGCCGATTTCTTTCTTCCCTTTCGCCCGCTACTTGGCGCGAAAAAGCGCTGCTATAATTTGTTAAAAGTCGCTTATGATTAAATGAGAAAGCAATGTTTTCGATAAAAGCGCGTCAAACAGCACTCGATTTTATCGCCCAGCTAAATTGTTATTGTTTAAAGCAGCGAAACGCGAAACAGGCAGCAAACAACGAAGCATCTGCGTTTGCGAACAAGGCAAGCGTTCAACTTAATAATTAAAATACATTAATATGATTAAATTTAACCGCTCGCGTTCTCGCCAAGCGTGAAACACTTTCACTCGCTAAATTCGCCTATTTATTACATTCGAAATTTTTTTTTTCGCTCTATAATTTCGCGCAATATTATCGCATTAAAGTTCACTCATTCATAATTCGATATTTCGCCTTATTTCGCCACTTTTCGCCAAAATTCGAAAACTGTGATTAATCTTTTCTTGAGCAATTTGCGCGTAATCATCGCTCAATTTTCACTTCTTCTTATTCGAAATGCGCTCCATTTGAAAACAATGCGTTCACAAATGATCTTCCTACTACCGGAAATGAGCAATGAAATATACGCGGATATTATTTAAAGATGCGTCTCCATTGAAATACTCTCGCTCAATTGCAAACATATTTATTGCGCTTGCTAAATCTTTATTGTGCTGCGAAAACCGAGCGAAAATATTTTCTATTTCGTCGGCGTACTCACAATTTCAAACTTTACTTCGCGTGAAACAAATTTCAAATTTTGTTTAACAAGTGACGCAAATCCTTTTCGAGTTCTGTTTGTTCATATGAAAGATAAAGATGAAAATGTTGAGAAAAAAAAAGAGTTTCATTTGATTTTTGCACAAAATTTGCTTCTCTGTTGCTGGAGCATAATCAAATTTTTTTAACTGCGCGAAAATTTGACATTTAAAAAGGATTTTCTATTTTCCACAGGATTAACGTTAATTTTTTAGCATTCAAATTCATAATGAATGCAAAAAGCCATTTCCCCTTCCCCCGATCTTCCAGCATTTAAAAATTTTTCATAAAAACTTTATCACTTGGCTTCTTTTCTTTTCCTCACTTACATGCGAAGCAAAACTCATTCTCTCACTTTTTTTCAACTACAATATTCAAATAAATTTTTTGTGAAGATATCGCTCACTTACTCTCTAATTCAAAAAATTGCTTAATTTGCCTGTTTTAGAATTTTCAAAATAAAGTTTTCAATGTTGAATACTGAAATATTTCCGTAACTAAAACACAAATAAATTTCACTAGCCAATGATGTTTTTATGTGCTTTTGAAAATTTTTAGCATTTAGAATAATTCATTTGCTCGACTTGCACGAGAACAATTCTTGATAATTTGCTTATTCATCGCAGTTTGATGAATATTTTCACTCGATTTTAAACAATAAACGCCTCCAGTTCTTACTTAAAACATTTTTTGACG
Source organism: Dinothrombium tinctorium (assembly GCA_003675995.1). Taxonomy (NCBI): domain Eukaryota; kingdom Metazoa; phylum Arthropoda; class Arachnida; order Trombidiformes; family Trombidiidae; genus Dinothrombium; species Dinothrombium tinctorium. Next base: position 14,662 of record NCKU01001200.1, on the reverse strand, counting down.
ATTTTTCCTGGATAAGAGCGCTTAAACTTTTGACAAGATTTTGTTTTAAAGTGTGCAAAAAGCTTTTTGCACCGCGAGCGTATATGAAATAAACTGCAACAAAAATGAACGCAAAGAATACTCACTTTTAATCATATTCGCAGCACGTCTCACATTGTGTTGAGCTTCATTTATCTTCCATACTCGTCACCTTAATATTGTTTGTTGATGCACAAAAAAGAAACACGAACGCACCTCATTCGCATTTTTTACGCTATCTTAAATTTTAGCTTTACTTTCTCCTAAAACAAACTTAAAACACTGATTTTAAAAGAAAACTCAATTAACTTATGTTTACTTAACTAATTTTTGGACGCTGCATCTTAATTTCTTTTTACAAAGCTGTTTTGCAGCGAAAAATTTAAACAAAAAGTGTGTACTAGAAAGGAAATTGGATGTTTCAAATTTTTTCGATTATTTTTGTTGCTTTCATTAAATTTGTATTCAGAGACGAGGAACATGAACATATTATTTTTTAAATTATTTGTTCACTAACTTCATCAAAGAAATGTGCAGATTAAATAATTAAATTTCAAAACGCAAACGGCATACAGATTTCAAAAGTTTATGCGTTGCAATAAAGTCGAGCATCTGCACACATTTTACAATGCACAGAGTGTGCTACTGCTTTTCGATTAATATGTTTGTTTTGCAATCGAGTTTACGAAATAGTTTTTTGATTGAAATAATTTTCATAAAACTTTCACACAAATACAAAATAAATCAATGAAAACAGAGTTCGCAGTGAAGATGTATGAATTATTGCTCGACATTTAAGGTTATATATTGCATGTCAACAATCGTTACTTTTTACTATAGAAACATCACGCTTCAAATGTTGAGGTGGAATATCATGCTAGTGCATCTTTTTGCCATTTCTTTAATGCACTGTTGTTGATATCATACGCTGCCTACAATCTTTGCCTTCTGCTTCTTTGTTCGCCTTTTCACTCGGTGTAAAAAGCATGTTTAAAAATGAAGTTATTCTTATTTTGACAATAACTCACAAAATAGAAGCTTAAACTTGTTTATTTTCATAAGAAATGAATCCTGCTATTTCCTCGTTTTAAGTTCTTGAATAGTTTTTAGTTTAAATGTGTGTATTTTCTTATTGTTTTGGGCTTAAAAAAGCTTTTTTGCTTCCATTATTGCGCTTTTTAATAGCGAAATAGTTTGGTTAAAGTACAATTACAGGTTAAATTACTACACTAAAATGCAAGTACACGAAAAATGTGTTATCCCTTTGAATTACTTATTCATATTATGTGCGTATCTTCTTGAAAACACGCGTTGTTTGTAATATCTTCTATTACTATTTTTTTATATTAAATACAATTTTGAATTGCTTGTAACTGTCAAAGTAAACTTTTAATATAATTTTTTATAGTATTTCACTTAATAAAATATTCTTAACACCTTTGCAGTAACAAAAAATTACTTCTATAAATGAACATATCGCCTTTTTAAATTGAAAACCTATAAAATATAAATTATACAAATTATTAAAAGATATATGATTTCAATATAAAGCAAAACGACTTCGCTCCTTAAAAGCAGAAATATATGTGCGATATATGTCAATCGTATATTTTTCAATGAATGCGAAACATGTGCATTTTATGCAAGAAGCGTGCTTAAATTTATTTGTTTGATACAAACTACGAAACTAGCACACACGATGCTAATAAGTTTCACAAGTGAATCTTCTTTTATTATTTTTTGTATTATTTGCAACCGAATTTGTAAGACTGAGCACAGAAAAAAGTTTCCTACAGCGAAAAGCATACTTTACTGCGTGTCACAAAACATCATACCAAAAACATTTTTTTTTATTTACTTTGAAAAATGTTTTGAATAAAAAACAATAAATTTAATGATAACTTAAAGATAAAAACTCTGTTAAAACTTTTTATCAGAACGTTTCGTAGATTTAAGACATTTTTCGACCACACACCTTTTACACTTGATTATTTTCCACATTTTTAACCATTTCTTACTTTCACGACTGAATAATCGGCACAACAGAAATATTGACTATCGATTCATTTTTACATATAATTCAATAATTTTAAATTTTGTTATATCTGTGAATTGTGGCATTAACATAAAAAAATGATTAAATTAAAACGCTGCTTTGAAACCGCGTTTTTGTGAAGATGAATCAAAATTAGGCATGTCATGTGTGTGACATTTTATGACGTTAAGTCAAGTACGCCTTTCGCTATAAGAAACTTTTTTCTGTCCCCGGTTGTACAGTCGAACATTGATTTTCATTATCTTTCTCATTCACTGACTCTCTCAACTATTCTATTAAGAGACTAATTTTGCAATGCTCTCTGTTTGAAAGAAATATGAACTCGAATTTTCATTTAAGAGCGGGCTCTCAATTTTAAAAAAGAGATAATACACTGAAATGCAATGCTTTTAGGTTTTCACATCCTATTTCACTTTAATACCATTTGTTGTTCATCTTGTCCCATTTAATATTCATTTCATCGTTGAAAAACGTATTAAATTAAATAATGGACGTTGTTGTTGCCAAAGAAGCGCGAGAAGAATAAAATGGCTTTTATTCAAAGTTTAAATCTGTGGTGCTCAGTTAGGTAAATTGCAATCGAAAGTATTTTGTAAATTTTTATGACTTTTATTATGTTTTTTTACCGCATAAATAGAGTATGAGTAAATTTGTTTAATGTTTCACACACACAAATGTGTCTGGTGCTGACTTTTAAATGCCTCAATTTTACAAATAAAGTCACTACTATTAACATTTAACGATTAAATTGTACACTCGTGTCCACTAAAATCTTTCAGTCTATAGTTTTGCAATAATGTGTAGAGAAAAGATTTTATTGGACAAGGGTGTACAGCTGAGACCACATGAAATTCTATCTTGCCTTTTCAAAATTTGAATTTTTAAATAACACATTAATGTGGCCACAATTTTACTACTTTAACAACTTTAACAATTTGCATACATAGCCATTTTTCCTCATTTTCATTTTAATTATCACATTTGGGAATGTTAATTAATTATACATTATTAAAATTTTTAATAATTTTTTTTTTTACATTAAAGTTTTGTATTTTCTAAAATTTTAATTCCAAATCGACGATTTGCCTGTTGAAAAATATAAATTTAAAATATTTTTTTGATTTTTAAACTTGCCTTTCAAACTTTAATGAAAACTGAACCTCGCTCCGCTGCGTTTCGAAAAAATAATTTTATCCATCTCGCTATAAATATTAAATAATAATTGTCGACGAATTTAAATTAAAAAATAATTATAAAAAGATAAAACGTGTCAGTTTAGCGCATAAAAACAGCAGTTTTCAAGAAAAGTTAAAGCGAAAATTGCACATCAATTTTTTATATGTCAATCGGGTGCAATTTATAGTTTTTTCGCTAAAAAATATGTTTGCGCGTAAACTCTGCTTCTTTGGATCTTTACTTGTGACTTAAAAAGACTGAAAGCAATACTAAGACATTACTAGAAACTTGCTGAGAATTTAAAATTTGATTCACAACGTGAATAATGCCTTTGAATGCATTCGAAATGTATTTATAAAGTAACATTTTAATTCTCACTTCATAAGCACGATTTGAATAGATAATTTTTTTTGTAAATTTTCGTACAGCTTCTTGATTGAGAATTATTTGACTGAACTTAAATATCACCATTTATCACAATATCGATCGTTTCCCCAGTTCTTGCTTCTCGATGTTCGTTTATATTCATTCGAATGCAAAATGATTTTGCTTCGAGAAATTTTATTCAATTGTTAAAACTTTATCGTTTTTATTTAGATTAATTTGTTCACAAAGCAATTTGTGAGGAAGGCGTTCTCAACTACTGAAAGTAAGGAGAGCGAATAAACAATCGGTAAAAAAATTATTTATAAGTGCTTATTAAACCAGATGTAGCTTATATGAAACATTTCAATTTGTTTATTTTCAAAAGCAATTGAATTGTTCAAAACAAAATGAATTCATATTGGCTTTTTTCTTAAGCAGAGAGAACGAATTAAGATGAAAGTTTGTATTTTTACTAAAAACAGATGCATGAATTTTTTATATATAAACTTTTCAAATTTTTAGTGAAAAACAGCCTATCACAAACATTAAAAATTTTCAAAATTGTATGTATATAAAAATTCATGCATCTGTTTTTAGAAAATAAATAAAATACAAACTTTCATCTTAATTTGTTCTCTCTGCCTAAGAAAAAAGTCAATATGAATTCATTTTGTTTTGAACAATTCAATTGCTTTTGAAACTAAACAAATTGAGATGTTTCATAAAAACTACATCTGGTTTAATAAGCACTTATAAATAATTTTTTCACCGATTGTTTATTCGCTCTCCTTACTTTCAGTAGTGTTCAACTAAAAGAAGGAGTTTAAGCTGTCTAATTATTCCTATATGTGCATGAAGAAGAGCAGGATGCTGCTCGAAACGTACACACATCGCAGTTTTCTGATGTAAAAACTAGTTGTCTAAAAAACTTCTTAAATTTTGTCAGTAAACATTTAATTCATTTTAGTTTTAATCGTGATAATATTTGAAATTGCCTTTTTTGTTTAAAAAACTGTACTTAACGTAGATTGGTGACTAATTTTTTGTTCTTCAAGATTAAAAATTTCTAATGTTTTCATTTCTATTGATTTAAATCTTATTTAGAAAGTAGTTATTGCCCCAATTTTTTAAAAACAGCTTTTCAATTTTAATAGTTAAACATTGTTGAAAATATGCAGAAGATAGTAAAGAATGGCTATAAAACTTTGTTACTAATCTCGAAGTGTTGAATTATCATGTAAGATTATTCACTTTCTATATAAAAAATAACATTTACTTTTTTTACTGAATCAAATTATTTTACTTCAGTTCTTTGTAGCGATACAAGTTTCTACAAGCAATTTCGATTTTCATAGGCGCTTCTTTCTTTCTTGTAGGTTTTAAATATCTTATTAATCTTCATACTCATATCGATTTCATTACTTAACTTTCAATTTTTTACTCATCGGTGAAGTGATGTTTTCTCGGCAAAGAATTTTCTTTAAAAATTTGAAAAATGAAACTTTCAAGATAAAATCATTTATTTTTGTACTCAAAATTATTTTTTTAACATAAAAAGTTATTTCATTTCAAAATTTTATATTTCACCATCTATCTAAAAAGTATTTCTCAATTATCGTAGCGAAAAATTTCTCTGCGGATCGTATTGCACCCGAAAAATTCAATTTCGCTTCAAAGCAATTTTTAACTTTTTTATGAAAACCAACAAAACCATTTGAAAAAATTAAAAATTAATGCCGTAGATACTTCTTGACAAAAAATTGTTTTCGAGAAACAAATCGTAAATTCCCTCAAAATTCAATTAGAAAATTTTTGTGAAAACAATTTCAAAATTTTAAATGACTGACACTCTCAAAGCGAAAATTAAATCTTAATAACATTTTAATTTATGAAATTGTAATTATTTTGAATCAGAATTAGCGTTAAGTTAATCGAATTTCGAAGATAAATCTAAAATCGTAGGAAAAATTTGTTTAAATAAATAGAAATTTTACAATGACTGAAATTGCTCTAAAAAATCACATGTACATGAGAACTTCTTTAACGAACGAGAGTAGACTTGTACCAAAAATTATTCACAATTATTACTCTTAATTTTAAAATCTAAATATTGCATAACTTAAGATAATTTTTCAATCGATATGATGGACTAAATTTATTAATGTTAACTTTAGTTGCAATATGCTTTTTTAAACGATTTATATAAATCTCTGGATATGTCGATAAGTAAAAAAAAATTGTATCAAAAGATGTCAAGTTGAAATATTAGCAAAAAAAGAGCGTCGAAAAATATTACGCGACGAAAGTAGCAAAATATTAAGCAGCAAAATCGGCTTTTTTATAAACTAGTAGAAGCTGTCAAATTTTTGCTTATCAAGCGTGAAGTTTTTAAACTATAAACTTTTGCTTCGATCTCTCTCACTCACTCACTTACTCACTCGCTCAATCACTCTCATTATTTCTTTTCATTTGCTTTTGGCTTCTTTTCTCCTTAAATCTCTAATAACAATTTTTTTCGCTTTTTATTGCTTTTCAATTAGCATGAAAGAACTAAAAACGCGCCCGCGAGTTGTTAATAACTCTTTATTTCTCATTCTGTTTTTGATCTTAAAAGTTCTTTTCAAAAACATATTGTTCTACGTTAAAATTTTCGCTCTCGTGACTTTAATATAAATTGAATGAAGTCAATCCATTGATTATATTTTTTTTTAAACTATTTTGCAATTCAGATTAAATTTTCACATTTTTCTTAATTTCACGCTCGAAAAGTTACTTTAACATTGTAAGGTCAATTGACTGCTAAAAAGTTTTCACTTTTTAGTAGCGTGAAGCTTTGACGCACAAACGCTTTAAAGTAAACGAATTAGTTTCAACTTACATTTCTATTGATATTGCCTTACAAATTTAAAATGTTATGTAAAATAGCTGTGACTGTAATAATTTTAAACAAAGCACAATTGCAAACAAAATCAGCTTTTTACATTCATTCTGTATTTTCAGTTATATCTCCTTAAAACTCAATTATTTTCACCGAAAGCATGCGTTTTACTGTTTCAAACGATTTTTTTCCCAAAAAGTTGAAAAAATTTCCAATGCAAAAAAGGGAAAATGAATGCAAACACTGTTTACAATAAAGTTAGATATGAATGTTTCAGATCATTCATCACTGTCTTATCAAAAACCTTTTTTACGTTCATTTTTATAAAAAAATTTTAAATTGTTTTTATTATAAAATGTGTTTTAATTCCAAACTTTCATTTTATTTTATGTTTACTACAATGTTTTAACTAATGATGGAAAGTCTAATTTTAAAATAAAAAACTGATCAAGTCTAGAACTTGCGATTATCAATAATTCAATTTTTTTGCTCTAGGGGTAACAATATATAGCAATACTCGTAAGCAATATAACGTATAAGCGTATAACAATAGACAAGCTTAACAATGTCGTATTTTATTTAAGAAGAGTGATGGCTTGTAATCTATATTTAGAAGCAGTTGCATCTTCTCCAAAACCAACGTTAAATGCGCACAAAAATATGACAAACCCACTACATTAAATACTTATACTTAGTTGCTACTATTAAGCCAAATTTTTGTGTATTGAATTAATCATTTTGTGCGATTTAAAAATGATTTAGACACCGAACTGATGTTACGAAATAATTCTTTCGCTTTCATCCGAATTCAATTCATAAATGCCATTCATCAAATAATTTTAGATAAAGTGTGTTTTGTTATTGCTACAAATCGTCCATATATTCAAAAAAAGTCGATGAAATGGAAGAAGAATGTGAAGTGAAGCATTGCAGATGATAGAGTTTGAGCAAGAGATAAAATTACTCATTTTACAGGTCGTACATTAGATACCCATCTCCAATAGGATAAGATAAACACATTAATTTGGCCACGAGTTAGGTAAAGCAATCAGCTGCTTTGATGTTGAAATCTGCTGAGTTCGATGTTGGATGTTGAAACGAAGCTAAATTAAATCGAAAAACAAATTAACTTTTTTAAAAACTCGACTCATTTATTTATAATTGAAAAACATACAGTCGAATCTCTTTATTTCGACGTCAGTTGACCAAAAAATACATGAAGAGGTTGTCAGATTTCAGGAAGTAAAGTGTATTGAAAAAAATATTTTAATTTAAAATTTTGAGTAGGATTTTCAAGGATTTCTAATAAGTGAGGTGTAGGATTACAAAGGTTTGACAGTATTGAAAAAAATTAAGTAAAAACAAATTAAGAAAATAGTAGCTGAAGCAAGTAATGAATTTGATATTTGCAAACGCCTATGCAAACTTATAAATTGGATTTTTCTGTCGTATCGCTCATTAGCACAAATATGTTATTCATTTTATTTTGATGCTGCATATTTGGTTTGCATTAGTAACAAATGACTTCAATTGAAAGATAAAAATAAGCTAATTCTTATCACGGAAAGTTTTTATTTGTGAAAATTATTTTTTATCTTATTTTTGTCAGATTGTAAAAAATCTGCGAGAGAATAATGTCTAAATAGATAATACAAGATTCATCATTCCTGCTCATTATTCGCACAAAACAAACGCAAATTATTCGCGAGCATTTATCAAATTTAATGACGAAAATATCACTTCGATTCCCACTCGTGATTAGGCTAAGTCCAAGCTTTCGTTTGACATAATTTCGCGTTGTATTAACTTTGAGAGTTGACTTCATTCGCTCGTCGTTAATTAGGTAATTGCTCATTGCAATCGTCGGTTCACTTCTGATTATTTTGGCAACTAATGGTAACGCTGAGAGCGAAGTGTTCGTTTTACGTTCTACTCTGTTATTGAAACAAGACATAATAGCGCAGCACTGATGAAGACAAAATTATGAATAAGTTCGCGTAATGCGTTCACTGATGTTGACAGCTTCGATAACATAACTTAAAACAATTTTGCGCCAATCGATAGAAAGCAGTGTTTAAAAAATGTTGATGCAATACAAAGCGTCACGGACGACAGGAATAAAAGGTAATTTCACGCAGTTGTGACCACAATGCAGCCAAAAGTAAGCGTTCTAGGAAAATACTTTATTTTCGGCTAATTGTCGCGTGAATGTCTCATTTTGCCTGCGCATTAATAAACGTACTCTTCTATTGGTTTGTTTAATTTGCCGAGCTGCTATTTATTATGCGAACAATCCATTTGCGTGGGAAACGCATAATTTTGATGAATGCGAAGCTGAAATTATACCGGAGGCAGAAATGCTTCCCAATTGGCTTGTTTTAAACTAATTTTCAAGCACAATTTTATCTCAAAGCGTAGAAATCATAGAGCTTCGATGCGAATACAAGCAAGCGTTTTACACTGATTAAAATGCAACCTAATTTTCTGTTTTTGAAAGCTTACTTTACGGCAATAATTAAAGTGCAAGTACATTGTTTTAAAGCTGCTGTTAGAACTAAAATGATTCACAGTAGTGGCTGAATAAATAGCGCTCGATACAGTTTCTTTTATCGTAAAGTAATGGAAACGTCCTCAGTCAATGAATTTAAAATTAGTTTAGCATTTTGCATTAGAACCTTTTAATCTTGTTTTTTGTATAAAAAACTAAATTATAACTCAATTACATAATTAATCAAAATGAAATTCAATTTCACAAAGATAGAGAGAGAGAAAATGAATCGCAATAATGAAACGTAAAACATGAGTTTACGATTCATCAGAACTTTGTGTTCACTCTGCATACTTTATCTGCAAAAATTTATTTTTGAAAAATACAATTAAAAACAAATGCATTTAAAATTTTGAATATGATTTAAAATTTTTGAAACATAATATTTTTAAAAATTAAAATCGTTAAAATTCTCTTGAAGCACAAGCATAATATAAAGTAAAGCTAAATTAGCATTCATTTCGTTTCATACAACATCAAAAGTTTTGATGATATTTCAATTGAATTTTGAATCATTCAAAACGTGAAAAATAACAATAAATCAATGTGAAAATTTTTGTTTGAAACGATGATTTTATATAGAAATTAATGCGATATTCAATTATTATAGTTTCTTAATATTTTATATCATAAAAGTGATTTCTCAAACAATGAATGGCCTGTATTTTCAGTAAACAATGTTAACATATGGGTATTAATATGAATTTGGTTATTTAGATTACTGATGATATCTATAGAGATGTGTAAGCTCGTGTATGTAAGTGATGACAGGCTCCAAAAAACAATTTTAAAATGTTAAGTTAATTATGAATTTCAAGATGCTTTTAGTCGCAAAATTTTAAACAACCAAATGCAATGAAATGAGACTTGCATGTTCTATTAATGCATCAACACTTCTATTCTCTTGTAATATTTAGGTTAAAATTTATTATAAGCTCAAATCATTGAACATTTCATGTTAAAGTTAATAGTTTGAAGCAAATTACTCTCTGTCAAATTAGTCCTTTCGCTTTAGCTATTTTCTAAACTTTTCTATAGTTTGTCAAGCAATGTAAAAGCATATACACACGGAAACAGCGACATTTTTTCTAATTTAATCATCTTTATCATATCCATGTAGTTAGTATTTGTCATTTCCTTTTTGAATCTATTTACCTATCAAATAAATTTCTCGTTTTCAATCCTTTTTGAATTTATACATGACTTGTAATGTCCATATTTACCGATAGTGATTTCAACGTTCGATTTATCTTTTCGCATTTCGCTCTAGAATTTGTTTCAATATTTACAATGCAACGAAAGCATAAATAGAAATCAGAATTTTGAAAGTTCATTACGAAAGCTTTTATTTCGTTTGGCTTTTATTAACTCCTCGAGTTTATGAAAATGAAACCGAAAATATAGCATTCGCGCATTTATAGATTAAGTGTAGATAGTTCAAGTAAAAATGTCTAAAAATTCTTGGCTTTTAAAAAGGCAGATTTAGCTTCTATTCATCAAGACTAGACGTTCATCAAGAAGAACGTAATAGAGTTACATTTTTATTTTTTGCTTCGCGCTAAATTGATGAACATCTCGAAAATAAATTTGATTAAATTGTTCATTTGCCTAAATTTTTAGAGTAATATGTTTATCATTCAAGATTAGCTTTGAGTTTCAGTGCATATTTTTGTTCAAAAAAAAATTTTATTCGCTCTTGTTACAAAACTAATAATATGTGCGTTTTATTAGCTTTTAAATTAGATTAGCAACAAGATCTACTTTGCTTAGATATGTGAATGAAGAAATGTGATTCTGTACACTTTTTCATATACATAAAAGTTTCTTTACATTCTCAACTTCCTTTGAACATATTGATTGGCTTTTTTTTCTTCACTTTAAATTTTGACCTAAATATCGTCGCGCTAGGTTTTTGTCGACGCCCGAATGGGTTGGGGCTTCTAGAATCTATCCTCTTTGAAATTCACGAAAGTGCGACATTTGTCGGGCAAGTCCGTTGAGTAGCCGATGCTTGCTATGATGAAGCCAATCATTAATACACTCATTAAGTTCTATCTGCATGCAAGTTTCATCGCAATCGGAGTCGAGCACTTCTTGTAAGAGATTCTGATATGCGTAAGAGAAAGTAACAAATTACAAGCTTTTGAAATTAATCGATTCATTTTATAAAAGTTATTTCGTAAAGAATGAACGAAAATTTTATTCTTTCAATTATTCATAGATTTTTGCTTTGAGTTTCTTTTTGAGAAATGAAACGAAAGATTCACACTGTTAGTCAAGCCACTTAAGAGAAAATCAATTGTACACTCGTCCAGAAAAATCTTTCAATTTATTGCTTTGCGGTAAAGCTTGTTTCAAGTAAAATAAAAGATTTTATTATACACGAGTGTACAAGGAATATAAGTGAATAATTTAATCATGAAAGGATATATTCCAACAATAGATGTTTATTTTGTTGATAAACCGTTTCTTAGTCTATTCGATTGTCCTCTATTTACAATAATACAACATGCTGAAATAAATAAATAAAAATTAAAAATTGAAATTTTTGACAATTTCTATGAATTTAATCTTTCTTTAACAAGAATTCTTTTTTTGTTTTGTGAATTACAATCTTTACAAAAATTTGGAGTTGTTTTTTAGCTTTTTTAATCAAAATATTTGAAAATTTAAAAGCAATAATAATCCTTTAGAGACGATTTCAAAAACTTCGCTGAATTTTTTATAATACTCTTAAATTTTTGATTTTCAGTGTTGTTCATTATATTATAAAACAATTTTTTGTCAAAAAACAAATCCATTTGATAAACAATTATGCAAAAGCTATGCAAATTTACGATATGATAGAAGTACTGAAAGAAGAACTTTTTATTTTAAAGCCTCTGGAATCTACTTCATCACTTTATATGCATTTAAATTAGCTTAACAAGCTCAAGAGCAAATTTGAGAGTTTGCAATTTTCTTATTCTTAATTACATTTTATGCTTAATTTCTCACACATCTTATTTCTTGCAGACAACGTATATGCTGTATTCCATGTCGCTTGTATTTAAAAGTAGCATGATTTTCTTCTTTCTCCAGAAATACGTGCCTTTGACACAAAAAGACGAAGCCTTTGTCTCTAAATGAGTGTTTTTTATTGAGAAACTTTTCTCGTATCGAAATGCGCTTTTGCTTTGTCCAAGAATTAACGATACTTGCAGCCACTTGTGCGCCTCTTTTCAGTATTCAGCTTTAACGTAGTTTATGCTTGCTAAAGTTTTCGAAGTTCGAGCACAGCGTCTATAAAACATTCAACAGTTATCAAGAAAAAAACGACAGAAACATTTGCTAAAATTGCTCTTTTGGATGAATTCTGGGTAAGAAGGATGCAGCGAGCGAAATTATTGAAGTACTAAAGTCCACATTAAATATTTATCGCAAATACTATCTTTTGTCGTATTGCGAGTCTCAAAACGTATCATAAATATTAAGTTTGGCAGCAATGTATTAATTTTCGAGAATCATTTTTGCTTGTTGATAATATTTGTGGCAAGTGCTACTTTCGCTTTTCTTCTTTACACACAATTCATATTATATTCTCAATCGAATCGAATGAAATCGAAATGCGAATGGCAAAAGCAAGCTCATTGAGTTCGCGATCAATATATTGAACGATGTTTATTCCTTTTCAGAAAAGTTAATTACAAAACCAATTAACTACTAATTCGCCAAAACACACGCTGTAATTTCATATACAATATTCATTAACTTTATTTTGAGAAAGTCGTTTTAAGAAGACCAAAAGACATCTTAATTTTGTGTTTAATTAGTAAATTAAATTATTTCTAACTACTAACATAGCGTTTACTTTTTGATTCTTGTACATTGAGCTATAAGCTATGAATTCTCCAGAACCAAAGTTTTCTGCTTTTTAATAATCAAAGTTTAAAAAATATATCAAAAAGAATCAAAAAAGGTCAACGTTTGCCAAAAAATTGATTATTTTATTCATATCTTTGAATTTGAGTTACACCATTTTTGAATGGAGAAAGTTATTAACTTTTTTGACCAGCTTTGTATATAGAACAGTAAAAGTATTTCGATCGCATATTCTGAATCTGAGCACATTGAAAAATCTTGCAACTACACAAAATAGATAGAAAAATGAATTTTACGAATTGTGAAAATTGCACTTTCCACTCACTGTATTTTCCTCTGATCATATTTTATTATTTTTATTCTAATAATTCCTCAACTAATTTTTGAAATAAAGACTCAAGTGCTTTAATGTTGTCAGATTTTAATCATTTTGCATCATTATTATCATTAAGATTTTTTTATTTCTACCTTTGCTGTCAAAATTTACATTTAATCACGAAATCGATCGATATATTTATCATAATTTGCAATAATTAAAACACAACTATTATTCTCCAACAAAATTGATTTAATTTTGACAAATATTCAAATAAAAGTCATTTTAAAGAAAATTTTTGTGCTTAAGATTGACTAGATAGTCTTGTTCTAAATAGGATTTAGTGTTAATATTAGAGTAATTAGTTAAAATATTTCGATCATTTTCAATAAATTTAAAAACCACAATCATTATTATTGAAATTTTGGCAGATTGTTTTGTCGAAGAGAAAAATTTCATACTCATGTCATTGTTTTAAAATTTGAAAAAATGATTTCAAAAAATTTTTTAATTTAAGTTTTTTTTTATCAGGATATTCGCCAAGCTACTGAATCGATTATTTTTAATTGATTTAAGAATAAGTATTTATAAAGATTCAAGCAGTTAAAATTAAAACTTTCTAGAAGTTCCAATGAAGTTTACATCTTTCATTATTTGATAAAAAGTTTTGTGCCTTTTATTCACATAGTTAATATTGTCACGACTAACGCCTTAGCGTCACAATAGTTCAGGTTCGATGAATGCGCAACTGATTTTATGGTTAAAATCGAAAGTTTATTATTTACAAATAACATAAATACAAAAAGCGTTCCTCGCGATAATAAACAAAATGAAAAAGCAACAAGAATGCTCGTGCGGATATCGGTGGGAGATATGGCGGTAATATAAGGCACGCGGTTATGCCAAGCTCATTAAGAACGAAGCGACGATTGAAGTTGCGAAAGTTTGACAAAAGGCGTTCATGTCCATTGAGTACAGTGTTTTTATGCACATGCTTTGGTATCGCATTAAACCGATGCACTTTCGCCCTTTGGAACAGAGCAAAGCATGACCAAATCGGCTATCGCTAATGCGATAGCAATAACTTGTGTATTAAAACGGCTTGTAAAAGCTTATTTGGTTCTTTCGCCGACGTGCAATTCTCTCACCTTAAAACGCATTTTGTACTCGTGTTTTTGTCAATAAAAAGTGTTTTTCTAACTCTAAAAATCCGTTGCGCCTTCATCGGACCTTAATTATTGTGACGACAAAGCCCGATCGTCACAAAATAAAAAGGTTTCAGTATATTCGAGTGAAGGTGAATAGTAAAATGTGTGTTTAAGTGAGTGAACTTTGATTTTTTAGAAATGTAATGAGCAACCTTAATTCAACAGATTCATTATTGTTTCAGAAAACGCATTGCCGCTATGCATATTGTTTGCTCGCCGTTCGAACGTTGGTCAG
>NCKU01001199.1:0-27929 GCA_003675995.1 Dinothrombium tinctorium | reverse complement strand
AATTTAAACACTGTCTTTATGTCTATAATAGGCATTTTCAAAATTTGCTTGAATTGAAATGAATAGTAAAATTTCGCATGTTTCATGAAACATTTCATGTAAACCACTTGTTAAAACAGGTATTTATTACCAGTCTAAAAGCAAAATTCAATTCTTCAAATAGAAATATGTGGTGTTTTATGTGATTTATGTGGTTGAGAGTAAAATCATGTGATTTATGTGATTTTTTATGCTACGTATCAATGTCGGATTTTTTATATTCTTTCTTCTTATTATGTTCTCAACTCATTTCTATTATAATTTAAAAATTATGTGATCACATAAATTTGGAGCCCTAATTATTACGAAAAAATCTGTGATACTTAAATTTAAAATAAGCTCAAAGATCTAGCTATAAAGCCTTAATTTAGACTTTTTGATAACAGAAAAATAAAATGAATCACCAAAATAATATAGAGAATTCGTCATTGTAAATGTTATGATTAAAATCACTGTGTAATGTAAAAATTTCAATAAGAAAAGTTTGTTTGAAGTTGTTATATATTTATTTGCTCAAACCAAGAGAAAAATGAGAAAAAAGCAAATAAATTACTTCGTTTTCTGTTTACAATTCACTTTAGTTTATTGCAAAATATTCTTTTTCATTCATTTGCCTTTTACAATCTTTTGTTCAGTTGGAAACTTCGTAGTCAACACAGTCGAAATTTGAATAACAAAATCACGAATCAATATGACACAATTACACCAAAAGTGAAATTTTAGCATTTCAAAAACAATAGCACATCGCTTGAACTAATTTAAAACTCAATTTAAACCAGCTTATCTCGAACTGTTAAATCTTATTGAACTTCTTAGTAAAAAATGGGCCGTTTTCACTTCAGGCAGATGCTTCTCGTAATGTTTCTGACTTAAGTAGAATTGACTTTCATTTTTCACTTCTTTCCCTTTACTTTCAGTTTCTCCTTTAAATGAAATAATCGATAAGTCTCTCATTTTTTATTTTTTTTTAATAAACTGCAGCAAACCGTGGAAATGTTCGAAATAGGAGAGCTAATTTCGCTTCTTAAATGACACAGCTTAAGTCAGAGATTGCGATGAGAAAACATTGTTGCGTTTAATAGCAATTTTTAATGTCGAAGCTGTTACGAATTCTGTCATTTCGCATGTGATTCTAAATTATTGTTATTTACGTACAGAAGCTTTTGCGAGAGAAATGAACCACAAATTTATCACTTAAAAAGTAAATTTATCCACTGAACACTTTCATTTTTCACAGCGTCATAAATGTAAGTGATGAAACACAAGGTCCATCTTTTTACACTATTCATTGAACAACAAGAAGTAAACTATTACCATTACGTATGAATTACGTACGATCAAACTGTTACATCGATCTCATATTGCTTATTGAAGATATTTTTAAATGAAGCGTAGAAAAAGTCAATAAATTTTTTAAATTTCGCAACTTCAAGATACCTTAGAAAGTAGACAAATTGAATAGATTTATTAAAAAAGTGTGTATCGCACGTTGTTTATGATTGTTAGATAAACCCTTTCTTAATAAATCTATTCAATTTATCAAAAACACGTGAGTTGGTTTTACTTGAACACACACTTTTAAACTTCAAAGCTATGTTCTAATTGAATACAGTCAACATTATCTATACTATGTAATCTCATCTGTGAGTAAGAACCAAAACATAATTTAAATGATAGTTTAAACTTCGGATAGGCAATGAATAATCCCAAATATAATATTACTACATGGAATTAATTACAAAATCAACGCGTTTCGTCAGTGATAAATTTTTTGTTTAACAAATTTTACTTCATTTATATTCAACTATTTAAAGACAATAATTTTTATGGCATTAAGTAGATTCATTATTTTATTTTAAAGCATTAAGCGTTTGATTTAATTTCGGATTGTATTAATTTATGTCAATAAAGTTTTTGACCTGTTCAACAAAAGTACTTCTTAGTATAAAAGCTTTGCCGTGATTAATTGTTACTCTTGGTTTTTGGCAAAATTGCAATTTTCTTTTTTCAGAAACTACCAATGAAAATTTGAGGAAAATTAAAATGTTTCATGTTTGTTTTAGATGAGATTTTTAATTTCATTACTTTATTTCGAGTGCATAAATTGAAATTCTTTTCTGAGTTGAATACATCAGTGAAAATGAAATTCATTTTCATATTTTACACTATACTTTTGATTTTAAAAAGTTTAGTTACACAAAATATTAAATATGCAAAACTTTTGTACACTCGTTTTCAATAATATCTTCCAATCTTTTGCTTTTCACCAAAGCGAGTTTAAAGTGAAGTGAAAAGATTTTATTCATTATCAATTCCGAGTTATCTTCAAAAATTGATGTTTGTTGTGCAATGAACGTTCGTTGTAACTATTTTAATCATTAAACACCAACGATGTTCAATAAATTACCGAAACGAAAGCGTTGTTATTCTTTGAGAATTAATTTCTAGCTAGTAATTACTAATCACTACTAGACTCGAGGGTAATGTCAAGAAAATGAATGTCTGCTTTGAAAGGAGATTCAAGACATAATTTCTGTTTGAAGCTCAAAGATTTGCCCGAAACGCTTAAACATCGCGTTTAAATCGATTTTTAACGATGTAATTATATTTTAGCCATTTTTGCTTTATATTATTACCATTTTTAAAAATCTTACTCAAATTTAAATAAAAATATTTAATTCCGCTTTCAAATTAAGTCGTAAAAACGAGCGATCAGAAGAAGAAAGTGAAGAAGCAAACTTCTGGCGTCAAGCAAATTTTGCTTGCATCATAAAACTTTTCCATTATTCTTCGTCTGAACTCAAGAAATGAGATACTTTTGACACCTTTGAAACGAAAGTGATTAATGTATGCGTTTTTATGGTGAATGTAATTATTATTCTCACTTACAATGAAATAACACCATTTGTGGTTTCATTTCACTGCAAAGCAGAAACCATCTTTTCTATTCACATTGTAGTTGTACGCACGTAAAATTCTTGTTCAATGTATGCATTTTCATAATGATTATAGTTGCAGCCAATTTTTTTTTTAAATTCATCTTTTCGCATTAAAAAGAGAAACTTTTGAAAAGCAATAAACGAACTATGAATTAGACGTGGTAGACTCAGCCTGAATTTACCCAGGAATAAACTTTAAATTTTATTCTCTATTTTGTTCAAATTCATTTTTCTTCGCCCATTTCCAGTGTGTGAAACAAAAGTTTAATAACAGAATTTGAATTAAAACAATGTTTACTGGAAATTGTTGCTATGAAAATCAGTTTTGGTTTTGCAATCTCATAGTGATTCAGTCTAAGTCACTAAGTTCATTAATACGTCTGATATAAATTCATTACAAGCTACGCAATTCTTTTAAGCAAGATTTATTTTTTACGACTTAGTTACTGTAGCATGGTCTTAAAAAGTAAATGTTATGGCAGTTGTTCAATGGTATGAATCAAACTACCAAAGTTGTCGAATTGAAGACAGCAATGGCCATTACAAAAATTTTGGTAAAAATTACAAAAAATAACAAAATTATTTCAGATTTTTGAGTGTAGGACTACATAAGTTTGACAGGACTTACATAAACTACATTTGTATAAATAGGCAAAATTAAGAGAAAAAAATTATAATTTTATTTTAAATAAAAATAAATTTAAAATATACACTGGCCAACAAAAACACGAGCCACCTTCAATTTCGGCAGATATGCGAGAACAGCATTGTCACTTCGGCTTTACATTGTTTACGACTGAAATACAAGCGCGCAATTGTTTCACATGCTTTCAATTGCATTGATTTCACTCAATTTTCTTTCAGAGATTTTGCTTTAAATTGTTTTTTCAATTTATTTATTTTTTCTTTATTTTCGAATTATTTATAATTTAATTACTTGCGTCCACTGATGATAGTCGCATCCGGTGATCAAGTCGCGTGGAGTGATGATGTCTTTGATCACTGGACGCGACTGTCACCATTTTCTTTTAAAACTCAAGTATTTGTTTTAAACTTAAGTATTGTACCTTTCAACACACTTTTAATTCTAAGTTTTAATTTAATGATGCTTATATATGCTGTATGGTTACAAAATATTTTTATCAAATTTTACAGATTTATAAATAAAACATTATGATACATTTATAGCACTCAAAAGATAAATCAAATCATTGTTTTTGCCTCGAAAGAGAAAAATCGTCAGATATTCATTTTTCTCTGTTTTACTTTCCAAAGACTTATAATAATGTAGAATTTCGATTTCTTTGCTTCAGCGAATTATTATGTGCATATTGCAGCATGATTTATTTGAATAAATGTAATCATAAGAATTCTATTAAAGAATTTAATTTGTTGAGTCCTCATTAAGAGCAACTTGTAGGCAAAATTTGATTAATTCACGATTCAGAACACTTCTTCATAAGCAAATGAAATGAAAACACACACTTCAATTTATACAAGAACTAACACTGATTTATTTGAGAAACGACCGCTTAATTCGTCTATTTACAGTGTAAGAAAATTGTTTTAAAGTGATTAAATTTAAATTTTTCAATTTTACTAATACTAACTTTTACTAATACAGTTAAAGCTCGTTTTTATTAACCTTTTTTCATAAACCCCTCGTTTTTACGAACGAAATCGTATGTTCTTTCAAGTAGTGACAATATTTTCATTTTTATGAACTCCCATTTAAAATGAACAATTTTTTATGCGAAAAGTGGTTCATGAAAACGATGTTCTACTGTATATTAATAAAAATAGCGTGTGAAACATTTGATGAAACCTATTGCTTCTTACTCATTAGAGTTTATTACTTGACCTCGTTTAATAATAAATATTTGCTTCTAAAGTCTCTTACTTTTCAATTTTCTTTTCTATTTAATTTTACATCGATTTTTAACTTACAGTACTTTCCTAAAACTTAAAGAAGACATGATGAAAATGAAACATTTACATTTAGGATAAACAAATTTGACGTTGTAAACTATTCAATTGCTTGTTTAAATATTAGAATATCAATACATTCACAATTCCGAATTTGAAACATGCAAATTTTGAATCTGTTTGCAAAGTTTTTTCACAACGCGCGCAAAGCATAATTTGTTGCATATTACAAAACGTTCCACAAAACCTGCCACATTTTGATTTATTTTGAAAATAAATCAAAATTAGCCATGTCTGTGAGACTTTTTGTGATGTGCAATAAAGTGTGCTTTTCGCTGTAAGAAACTTTTTTCTGTCCTCTATAGTACATATTTGCATACATATTCTGGAATATTTTGTCCACAACAATGAAATGATCGATTTGGTGAAAAAGAACACAATAGAAAGAAAAGCAAACGACTCGCAAGTGTTCAACGATAAATTTTCTCTATGGTTTTTACGAAAAAAAAGTGAAACGAACGAAGCGGTTCTATTTCAACGACGTGCATGAATCGCCTTTAATATTGTTTGTATTTTTGGCGCCCGTTTCAGTCATCTATCAAAAAATGAATTTTTAATTGGCGAATTTACTTTTGAAAAAGAGTCGATTTTTGAGCGTCATTTTCTAATCAAAATTGAATTTTGAAAAAGTCTGCCGATCTGAGCGTGGTTTAAGCATTGTCCCTGTTTGCGAGCAAAGCGCAGAAAGCGGCGATTTTGGCGTTTAGCAAACGTTGTGCGAACGATTGAATAAAAATCGCGTTTTAGCGTTTTAAAAGGCAAACGCAAAGCAGGACAATGCTACCGTTAACGCTGCTGCGAACGGCACAAAATCATCCGATGGTAAGTGGTTCTCATTCGAGCGACGCTTCGCTAAATTCCGCTCTTATCTCAAAGCTCGTCGAATTGAAAAATGGTGAAACATTCAATGGTCACTTAGTTTCGTGCGATAATTGGATGAATATTCATTTGCGAGAAGTGATTTGCACCTCTCGCGATGGTGACAAGTTCGTTCGTATAAACGAATGTTACATCAGAGGCTCGACAATAAAGTATTTGCGAATTCCCGACGAAGTGATCGATTTGGTGAAAGAAGAACACAACAGAAAGGAAAGCAAACGACCGCAAGTCAAAGAGCGAAAATTCAACAAAGCGATGCCTAATAAATTCTCGGCTCCCAAAAAGAAGAAAATGTGAATTAGAATTGCTTTTGTCTTTCATAGTGGTGATCTCACATTTGTCACTACCCTTTTTCACAATTAAACAGTCATTAAAAAATTTTAATTACACTGAATCTTACACATTTGGATTGGACTTTTTACATTTCACATTAAGTTTGATTTTATCCTATTTTTTATTGTTGATGAAATATTCATTCGTCCAGCGGTCGCGTAGCAGCAGTCTCTACTCGCGGATCATATTTTTGCCGCACTAGCTTCCTTGCCCAAGTTGCAAATTTTCTTCTTCCAAAGGTTGGATATTCATCTGTGATAAACATGAAAGTAATTTCTTAGAAATGAAACAAGCGAAATGCTTTTTGTTTTGATTCATTTTGTAAGCTTGTAGTTTGGATAATGAAATTTCCGTTGAAAAAAGTCAAATTGCCCTTTTTTAAATTCTCAATGAATTCTAATTTGATAGGCTTTATTATTAAATAAACTATAAATAAAAAAGACTTGACAATAAAACTCCAAAGATTTTGTTATAATTTAAGGAACAAATGTACAAAGATGCTAAGTGTTGCTAGCTTTGGACCAAGTTTCTGTTTGAAACAATCACATTCGTTATAAGTGATCGTCAGTATAAATTTGATGTACCTGTTGATAGATGTGAACCATTTTCAGCTGTTGTTTGAGCTTTAAAACTTTGACTTCTTCTTTGATAATATAAAATGGATAATAAAGCGATTACTAACAAAAGTAATGTGATAGAGACAGCGACCATAGCCCAAGCGAGTGTTTTATACAAGGGTCTTGCCTCATTGATTACAGGTAAAACGGATGGATTGATGCCAGTAATATTTGGTAAGTGCGCAGACCAAAATATAGCCTCTCGTTGTCTATATGAATTAGCCGTTAACAATTCTCTATCAATGCGGTAATAATTTTTTCGCGTTGGATGATACAATTCCCATTTCGGATATTCATAATTGACTAATTGTGGGGCATATCTGTAAGCATATATAAACTAACAAGTTTCTATACTTGAAATACAGCATTACGAACCCATATTTAGCAAAATCAGTCCAAAGAGTAAGCATCCTCTGTGACACTTGATTGTCCGAATATGTTGGGTTACGCAGTCGACCAATTTTTAAATCGAAAATGTAAAATAACTCGTCACCATGGCAAACTCCAGTATTGATCGTTGTTGGTGCATTATTCATCAACAGTTTAACCATGCTGTTAGATCCTTCATATTCAAATGTATACATATATACAGGAGCGCCGGTTTCCCAGTAAAGTTTCATCGTTTGGTCGATACAACTCCAATACAATGAATCAGAACTCATCTATTACACAAAAGCGTAAATTGTGGAAGAACTTGAATCGATCAATTTACATTTATAAACCGTGATGCGATTTCCGATATATTCGTTGGATTTATGTTATTGAAGTACATGTACAGAATTGGTCGTATCACTCGATCCTTGGCAACTCCTACATACGGTGTTGTGGCTTCCAGAAATCGAGGAATCAATGTTTTTTCATGATAACTCGAATCGCCAGAAATATACGAACGTACAACAACTAATTAATTGGATCAACTTTAATAATTTTTTTACAATTTTCTTTACTTACGTGGGTAGAAATACGATGTCTCGTCTTTATTCACACCTATTATGACGGGCACGCGACTGAATTCACCTCTTAGCAATAAGTTTCGTGGATTGTCTGTGAGAAACGATTTGACAGACCTTTCAATAACCGGTGCCGCTCTTTGCGGAAATTCGCCGAAAATCTAAGAAATAAGCTCTAATTACTTCGCTACCAAAGCAAAATATCTTGTGATCTGAAACATTGGAGTCACAATTTATTTTGTGTTCTTGCAAATAAACATAATTGGCTTCGAAATAAAGGGTTTTTCCGATCGTGGAAAAAGCGACTCTTTTGAAACTCGCATAGTAATTCAAACGACTTGTAATTTTTCCTGAATCTATAAATGTTATCAAATTCATTTCAGTTTTTCGATCGTCTCAAACGTTAGCTTTCGCAAAAACAAGATGGAAAACTAACGAGTAAGTTAGTTAAGTTAGTTAGTCTATGTTTTGAAAAGTTTAACAGTGAAACTGAAAATTTCTGTGAAGTGCGATGTTTTATTTTGAACAGTGAACAATGAAAATGCATCAAGTAAGTGTTTTGATTCATACGCCTGAAGGCAAAGGCCCCATAGCCTTCGGTAAACATTGGTCATAAGTTTAAATGGACGTAACGTGATTTCACTCTATCTTGAGTAATGTGTTAAAAATGGGCAAGTTTAGAATTATGATTTATCTTTATATTGATCAGTGCCTCAAATTTAGAGCGTGATATTTTCAAAACATTTGAAATTACGCCTTAACACGTGAAGCAATCGCACAAATATTCTCTGCTTGTGTTTAAGTTAAAAAAGAATTTGTAAAAAATGTGTCTGTTTAAATGTGTTTGTGTGCACTTAAACGTACCTTTCCCTTATTTTGAGCTCTCAATAAAACACCAGGTGGTATAGTGCGAAGGCAGTCGACTATAGCTGAACTTGAAATCGTTGGACAACCGACGATCGTAGCAATCTCTTTTGCGTACTGCAAAGGATTTGTTTCGAGTGCCCAGTTACACAGACCAGATCCGCTTTGCATAATTGCTCTATTCAGCAATCCTATATTTTAAAATCTTTTTGCTTAAAAATTTCTTCAATAAGTTAGCTTTGAAATATGAAAAAACATTAAACTTTAATATCCTTTATTCGTTAGTCATCAAGCGCCTTAAATTTCATAAATAATTAGCTCACTCAAAAGAAGTCAAAAGTTAAAGTTTTTTCATTCACAACTGATCATGAGTCTTCGGATTTGTTTCTTTTCGAAAAAATTAATCGAATAAATCTTTGTTATCACACTCTTTCTGATTCTCTTTATCAATAAACTATTTTCTCTTGATTTTTCTCTTTGGTTTCATTTTTCAATATTTTATTCTTTGATTTAACATACAATAGTTTAATGCCATAAGACTAATTTGTTTCCGTAAGTCTTCGCTTCATATGCAATTTTTTGTCCGTGATCTTATTTTTATTTAGTCAAAAATTAGGCATTTTAATAAAGTTTTGTGATGAAAATTGAATTTTAAATGATTCTGCTGTCATTTTTTAAATATTTGCCATTGGAATAGGGAAGTCCCAAGGTAAATAAATGCAAATAAAATATTTATATGCAATAGATTTTTAAGATAATAATTCATTGCTTTTGTCAAATATTACCTGGATTATGACTAATTACGAAGGTTATTCGAAATATCACTGTTCAAAATATGAACTTTTCATTATCAATAAATTTTAACTTAATTTTTACTTTCATCTATATTTTTGCGATAATCGAGTCGCTTTATTGTAGGCAAATTAAGTGTATGCAAAGACATTTGACAAAATATGATAGAGATTAGCACTTCAATTTTGTGGCTTATTCAAATTTTGTGCTTTTCAAAAAATTTTTAGACTTTATAGCTTTTTGTAAAAAAAAGAAGAAATCTTTGGGGAATTTTTCGAATTTAAACTTTTTTTATATGCTGATTTCGCTTTTGAATGGCAAACTTAACTCTGAATATTTAGATTAATTACTTAACTTAATTAAGCAATGAGTCGTTTTTAAGAAAGTAAATCCAATTAAAATGTATTAAAATTTATGAAAATAATTGAAAAGGCAAAATGTCAATTCAAAAGTTCAAAAAAATTAATATAATGCTATCGATAAATTTATTCATTAAATTAGAAGATTCCTTTTAGGTGAATAACTTTTTTGTTGAAAATGTAAAAAGAAATAATTTTTTAAAATTTGGCTTACTAATGTATGTGTAAAACTGATTTTCTCTTAGTTTACTTTCGATTATTGGGTTAAAATTAATTTGGTTTTCTTATTTTCACTTTAGTTATTTAACTAGAAATCTGTAAATTAGAAACAATGAGTATAAATTACCTCTTGATAACGGTGAGAGAATATGAAAAAATACAGAAGCTGCGCCTGCACCTTGTCCAAACAGAGTAACGCTATTTGGATCTCCACCAAAAGCGTTGATGTTTGTTTTTACCCATTGTAAAACCATATTCTGATCATACAATCCCCAATTTCCAGATGCATATTCATCATCGGTACTCAGAAATCCTGAAAAGAACAAGTTCACTTTTATTTCTTATTTTAAAATTTTTAAAGCTTATTTTTCACAAAATAAAAAAGCAAGAAAAAATTAAAAAATAAATTAAAACACGTTTTTCTTTAAAGATTATTCAAAGGATATGCGAGTAACTGTTAAAAATTTTAATTATTATCCGGCGCTTGCTGAACGAAATTAACTAAAAAGTTTTCTCTAAACGTTACTCGCCATTGTTTATTCTTAATTCACAATATTTTCAAAATAATTGACTACGAGAGTAAAAAGTTGTGAGGCTTTGAAAAGGAACTACTATAATAATAAAAAAATGATCAAATCCTCGATTTATCGCTTTTGAAATTAATTACTCTTTTATAGAAATATCCAAACATTTTAACTTTATAGTTAAGAAGACAAAATAAACAAAAAAGATTTTAACTAAATTGTGATTTTGGTTGGTATAAAAAATTTGTACTTGTATTTCTTAGTTCTACTATTTTGCTGCTTTCTTCTAAATTTTGTAAAAAAAAAACAATGGCGTAACTAGCGTTCAGAGCAAATTATCTTCGCAAATCAGTTCGATTCTATTCGAATTAACTTTTTACTAATTTTTTATATCGGTTATTACCCAAAATTCCAAGTCTATAGTTGAAAGTTACTAGTACAACGCCTTTATCGAGTAACTTTTCTGGCCCATACAAAGAACTGTCACCATTTTCGAAACTCTCTGCTTGAATATAAACCATAACGGGATATAAATCAGGAAACGAGCGTTGCTGTAGAAGAAGAAGATTAGTGACAAATTTTAGGTTGACTTACAGTGATGGCCAAAAAGTTACTAATTTTATCCGATAATTTAACAATGAAATAAGCCAGCTTTGAAAGGAAAAGTTAAGTAACTTTTTGCCATCACTTTATGATCAAAATCAAAGCTAAACATATGAAATCTTGTTTGAAAATAAAACTCTGATCAAACATACCTCAGCACTGGGTGTGTAAACGTTTAAATATAAACAATCTTCGTTACCCAATTCTATGCCTCGTGAATCAAATTGCGGACAACTGTCTTTGTATGTGGTCGCCGACAATGTACCTCTCCATCCTTGGTGCGCGATAGGTCGCTGCAAGATTTGATAGATTTGAGTGTGTGTTCATTAAGCGAAAAAAAAGAAAACTTTTCGACATAAGTTCTTAATGAAAACGTGTGTTAATTTTAGTCAATTAATTAGTCATTTTTAATGTCAAATTTTTAAATTCAACTCTTGATCAGAAATGCGGCAAACGAATAATGAATAAAATGTTTGCACAACAAGCCACTCATTTAGCCAATTTGATAAATTGCGCTGCATTCAAAGCTTTTCTGCATGCGTTTGATTTGATAAATTCGAACAAAAATTTTTTGTGTAAAACTGTTTAAAATTCTTTGTCCACTTTAAAGGTAAAAACAATTTTTAAATTCTTTTTTAAAAATTCACGGCCAACGAATATGAATGAATAAAAAATGTTTGCGCGTTTCTATTTTGCTTTTGAATTTATTATTTTGTTAAATAAAAAACGCGAATAAAACGTGAACTAAAACATTATTTGCATAAGCTCAGTCTTTTCTTTAAAATATTATTAATTACATTACTCTGCGCCGAGAGTTCTTTATGGTGAATAGATTGTGAGTGAAGCGATTCAAATATGTAAAATAAAGTTGATTTAATCTATAAAATATATTAAAAAATTCAATGTGAACTTCACATTGTAAATTACAAATGTAATTAGTAATTACATTTGTTCGGTGTTTTTAAAAATTGATTCGTTGATTTTGTTAAAAAAGAAAAACAATTGAAAAGTGACTTTAATGAATGTCGTTTGTTAAATTTATTTAAAAAATATTTATGATAACTTTTTTAAATTTGAAAGTAAATGAAAACCAAGCATAATTTTTGAACGAAAAAAATATCTTCAAATGTTGAAATTGCTTTTATATGATGAAATTATCGAAATTTCGTGTTCTTTGCCGAGTTGCTTTTGTTTGTTTTTTCATTCGAAAGATGAATTTTAAGTAAAATGCTGCTTTCTAAATTTAATGTTTGTCAAATGATTTACAATTTTAAAAAATAATCAAGAATTTCATTGAAAGCTGGTAATGATAAATATAATTTTGTGAACAATATTGAAGAAATGTGTCATTGAGTTCCGTATTTAATGCTTGTTTAAATGACTTTTACTTTGTCTCTAAAGGTTATTGCATATTTATCTCTTAAATGGTGAGAATAAAATTTTTCGCATGGATTATAGCTGATTTAAATTCGTTAAAAATAATATTTTACTTTCAAAATCAATGAAAATTAGCATAAATTAGTAGAGATTATACTGCAATCAATTTTTCAAAAATAAATTTCAATTCTCGTTGAATATTACGCTCTAAAGTCATACGAGTCGTTTAAATTTGCCACAATTCATTTTCAATGCTAATCTTAAGAAGCATTCTCTGGTGTAATATCATTCATTTATTGAGAATTACACATTTTACGCCTCTGACATTTCCGTTAGAAGCAGAAAGCTAATTTTAATTCAAGTGACTAATTCAAAATTTCCAAGTGTGAAAAAAAATTCATTTGTGAATCGCTGATTAACAGAGTATCTATCGAGGAGCTTCATTTTATAGGCGGTTTTATTTTAAAACCACATTTTTAGATTAGTAATTGGATCTGTGCCAAGCGCTCTTTTTAAGAAAACGCTAAATTTATTTACATCGTTTCAAAAATACGAAATCAACTATACAGAAACCATTTCAACGTTCTTCATAAAACAATTGATTTTCTTTTTAAAATTTAAACATCGAATGACTTGCATTCGACACTTCGAAAAAATTGTATTGTGACAAGAGTTAAGCACTAAGTAACCTCATTAATTCAAAATTATTAATCAATTAAAGTTTTCCCGTTCCGGGAAAAGTACAAGATGATTCGAAAACAGGGATAAAAAAATTAATTTTTCCTCTACACAGCAGACGTGATGAGAAAATTTGTTTCAGTTTCTAACTCAGCACCTAAAGATAGTGTTCAAGTTGTAGTGTAAAAAAAAAAAAAATAAGAGACACAATCATTGTTAACTTCGCCTTCACTGCGATTATCATATTTAATAAAGCTGTGAATTTTTTCTTTTCTGAATAATTGTGAACTGTTAAGTAAAATTAATGAAATTTATTTTGTCGTTCACTTTTTCTTTCATTGTCCTAAAAAATTACTTGTAATCTTTTTTTCACGTTTTTTATAGTTAAGATAATTATTTTGAAATTAATTGCTGGCCTTTGTGTTAAACTTTCTTTTGTTGAAATTTTTCAAACAAAAAACTTCGGAACATTTTTTCTAATTAAAAATAAAATTTCGAAACTTTTTTTTAATTAAGCGAGAAAATTTTCACTTTTTCTCTCAAACCGAATTATGCTCTTTATTTTTATTGCGTCTAGAAATTTTAAGATGAGAATTTTGATATCATCAATTGCGCTGCACAGAATTTTAAATTGAAAAGGAAATTTTGTTGAAAATAATTTATTTTCGAAATTTCGTTTAGTATCATGAATGTGTCTGTCGAAGAAAATAGCGGTAGACGAAAAACTGAATGCAACAATTGAAAGGCCTTCACTGCCGCTTTATTAGCTCACTTACTCGATATCTCAACTGCCCAATCGGTGGACTGGCGTACGGTATGCCTATAAATCCGAAGAAATCTTTGCCATTCGCGGTTCGCATACGTCTTCCTCTCACTACTCCTTGATTAATAGTCACTTCAGGCCAAAATGATGACTGACTACAAATTGTGTAAAACAACGCGAACAGCAAATAACACTGTAAATAGAAACTATTTTTCAATCGTAAAAGTTCGCCACCGAGCTTCATTGTGACTCAGAGACACGCTTTCACTTTACTCTTAAATACGCGAAAGTGTTGTCGATCGTTAAACTGTTGAACAGTATTTGAATTGGCATCATTCGTATTCATAAATACGGCTGCATTCGTCTGTACATTTGTAGGACAGGAAAAAACATTTCAGGGAGTAATGAGATCGAAATTCTTATTCGATTTGACACGGAACTAACAATAAGTTATGAAACTCTAGCGATGTTATAATATATTTTCAAAAAACAAAGAGCAAATTGTGTATTTTAGAGAAAGCGTAACGAATCCGGTACACTTTTCGAAATGCACGCTAAAAAACCGAGAGAGAGAAAAGAAACGAAAATTCGGCGACAAACCAAGAAACACGCACAGAAACTTTTCGCAGCAGTCAACAGCTAAATTGTCACTAAACTTTTTCCGATCTCAGTAATCGCAATTTTACTGTACGCAATTTTTACCGCTATTGTTTGCTAATATATGCAAGGTTAGCGAATAGAAGCGAAAAAGTGATTCGAATAATGGTGGTGATCATTGAAAAAAGCGTTGTACACACACGAAGAGTTGTGTCGAGTCCGGATGTGGAGATGTGCTCGAAGTAACTTCCGCACTGTTGTACATTTGCGTTTTAGAATGCAAAAATTTTTTGATGACAAATTAATTTCTAGACTTTTATTTTCGTGTCCTTTTACTTGTTGAAAAAATGCTTTTCAATCACTCACTTAATTATGAGTTAAATAAGAGTTATCTAAATAAGAATTCAGATAAAAAACGGTGGGCGTGCACTGAATCACTTGAGAACAATTCAAAATTTGTTTTTCGCATGTTATTGTTATGGGAAATAATGACACACATTTGCCATTTTTTCCGTGTAAACAATTGAAGATTTCGCCGAAATTTCTCAGAAATGGGAGAAAGAGAAAGTAATTTCGGTAGCGAGAATTAAATTTTCAAAGATTTTGAATGAATGGCGCCTTTTGATTGCAAACAACTCTTACAAATTTGTGTTTTCATTTATTTTTTAGTCAGATTATTACAGCATTTCGTTAGAAGAGTGAGCTCGCTTTATTACAAAACAAATTAATTTTAATTTATTTTTAAAATTTTAACAAATGGTAAAGATTACATTTCAACGGCTATAAGAATCATGCTAAGCAAACGTTGTTCGAAATTTTGAATTTCAAATTTGAATTTTAAAAAATTAATTCAGAATATAATTGATTTGTTTGCAAACAAATTCAATGCTTCACAAGCAATGAAAATGAAAAAACGTTGATGATTTTATGGACGGCTTATACGTCAGAAACGATAATTTGTTACTCGCTTAACAATCTGCAATGAGCTTTAGAGTGAATTATCAACCAATTTTCCTTCTTACAACAAGCAACTTGTAACATTTCAGTGAATCGCCGCAATAAATAATAATACGATTAATGCGGGTTAGTAAATAAAAGTGAGCCCTTTTATTTCGAATATACTCTTTACGAACTAAAAACCAATGTTATAATCTCAATCAAAAACAATGAGAAAATGAATTCACTCTAAGCGATAAGTGTGCAAGTTAATTAATGAAACGAGTTTCTTATTCGATTTTCGAAGAAGATCTCCGTTTTCAAGGTAATTTTTATAATTTATCACATTTCCTGAACTCGAAAGCGATTGAATCGAAAGTGAATTTCGTCGATTTTTAGCGTCCTCCTGCACTCGGAAACCATTTCTTTCGAAGCGAAAATTTTCGTTCATAATTCGCTTGTCGAATTACATTGTGGCTAGTCTCTCAGCTTTTTTCAATCGAATTTCAACATTCGAAGAGTGAGAGAAATCGGCGAGGCGGAGAAAGCGTTGATTAAGCGAGAGGATAGGTAGAGAAACGAGCATCTCTTTTACGAAGCGGCCTTCGCTGCAAAACTTTTAATTCGACATTGAATCAAAAGCGAAATTTTAAAATTCTCTTAATTTTCCTTTTGAACTTAGTTTTGTTTTCGCATTTTTTTTTCTACAACACAACAATCGACAATCAGCGACAACACTTCTAATCGAGTGACAAACGCGTTGTGTAGTATTCGCTGTACTCAGTTAGGTTCAACGACTCAAAAGTTTTTTGTTTATTGCCGAAAAATCCGCGGTTTTAATGGTTTGCCACACTCTCGCTCACAATTTCGTTTCATTATTGCTTTCATTTGCGCTTTCGTTCGCTGTTCACGCTTTTCTGCATTTTGCTTCGACCAAAAAGAGGTGAATAAATTTAAAAACGCGAACGGATTGACATTGACTGTGTCAATTAAGTTCTTGCCTGAAAATCAAGCAACATTTGCTTTTCATTGATACCTTTGTCGTAAGTACATTTTTCTTGTTTTTCTCTCGCGAAATCGATTCGATTTTTAACGCAAACTTGCGTTAAATTGTCGATTAATAAACGGTAAACTCACACGCTGAAAAATGCTTTTCTCAATACGAAAAATTATTCCAATTAAGTTCCGTAAAGATAATTTTCACGCTACGCTTTGTGAATTCAGTTTAAAACTTATGCCTTAACTCTAAGTCGAAAAATATTTTTATCTCGTTATCTCACTTTTTACTTTTCGCTTTTAAAATTTACATTTTTGATCGAAAAAAACGAAAAATTAAAAATGTTGAAAATATTTGTAAAATTTGACGCGTAACAACTCAGTTTTTAAAATTTGAATTTTAAATGCAATTATCGAAATTAAATCGTTGCACGAGGAATAGTGAGCAAAAAGTGGTCAACGAAGAGATCGAAAATAAATTTACTCAACGCTAAATTTCTCTCTTTAAAAATGATGAGTTAGCGCAAAGATGCGTTCATTCTTAGCTTACTAATGACCCTCGCTTTTTTCGACTATTACAATAAGCGAATTTATCTTCCTCATTGAAAGCAGTCGAATTCGATGCGCTTTACTCTTCACGTTCACGGTAAGCCATTTGACCTTGTTATTAAGGAACCAAAAAAGTTTTTTTACGTTTTCGTTTTCAAGTAAACATGACAAGGTTATTATTTTGAAATTTAGCGAGTTTAATCAAATATTTCACCATTGTATTTATTGCATTTATTTCAAATTTATTCATTCGTGCAAATTCCAAGCGCTAAATTTTTCGCCTCTCTCTTCAACATCAATCAACAATCAAATTGGTCGAAATAAAAAAAAATTTGTCGACTTTATCCAGAAAATCAACTCGAAAGATGAAAGCAATTTGCGCTTTTTATTTTGAAATACTCGCAATTCGCGACGATTTTTTATTTTCGCGAAACTTAAAAACTTTGATTTTTATACTTATTTACGTTTTCAACGAGTAAGGTTTCATTAACGAGTTTGGTCTTTCTTAAGATTTGTGTCGAATCGAGCTCGCTTCAAGTACAACTTGGAACACATTCATTGGCTATTTGATGCCGTTTAAGACTTGAACTTAACTTGATTTAACTCGATTTATCTTATAGGCTAAGCTTTTAAAATACTATAACATTATGGATCGCTACTGAGCAAATTTTCTTATCGAAATCGCTCAGTAAATCCAATTTCTATTTTTCTATTTCTAAGAAAAATACATTAGAACGTTGCGTTTACGCTAAAATTTTACAAATTTGTTCTGTTATAATGGCTTTTAATTAAATTAAAATAGTTTTTTACTGGGTAATTTTGATTTCGTCGAAAACATGTTCGCTTTGTGTAAAATAACATAATTTGCGATGAAAATGTTCGGTTTATAAGCTTGAAAAATGAAAAGCATTCAAAATAAAATAGCTGTCCCTGATTGAGCTTGATTCTTTTGCAAAATTAAAAGCTCTTTTATGCCGGCACATGATTCAATTGAACAAAAAAATATTAAAAATATGAAAGAAAAAATTGAAAGAAAATTTAAATGTTCGGTTCTCTTATTCACTTTAGTTGTTTGTGAAGTGTAGTGAAAAAGGCTGAAAATTGAAATTCGGTTTTTTCCAAGGATAGCTTCGCGCTTTTTTTCAATATTCAATTTTCAGAATATACAAAGCGTTGGCTTTTAATTTTTTTTAAACAGATAATACGATATTGACAGAGACCAAAATTAGTGAAAAAAACTCTCATTATGCTTCACTGTAAGAGCGAAAGTTTCGACGTTTTTTATTTATTTTTTTCATTTCATTGTTAGTTTATAGATATCGAAAATAGCGAAAACATTTTGACCCAATTTCGAATAAATGAGAAAAACAAGCGAAAATTTTTTTGACACAAAGCTTTTTACAAAGTTTACTTCACACAGCGAGATTAAAATAAGTTCGTCGCACCCGCTGGATCTGCTTTACACAGCTTTTTAAGACGCGAATTACAAACAAAACGCTCTCGTCGAGTTAAAATTTCCAATGAGTAGCATCTGTAAACTAATGACATACAAAAAGAGCAGCTTTAAAGCGTCCGTTTCAAGCGAAACGCTTTCTTTTTGACTCTAAACCGAATGTTACATTTTGTTTTTGAAAGATTTTCAACAAATGTAAAGCTGTGTTTAATGAAGTCGTTACCTTTTCTTTGAATTCTATCAGTTAGAAAAATTTTTGCAAGCGACTCATCCGTTTGTGTGCATAGCACAAAGAAGAAGTAGAAGAGTGAAAAATTTCCTTTATCTCCGATATCGGCTTTGCAAATGTAAATTACGACCACCAAAAGGGTCGCAAGAAAAAGTATGCGCTGTTCTCGAAAAATTTCACAAGTGATTATTGTTTCTTTCAAATCATCTTTAGCGAAACGGCCTCTGATCGCTTGTAAACTTTCATGCGCTTTGCATTGCATTGAATGACGTTTGATGCGTTCGCAACTAAAAGATTACACCGACTGCAAGCATTTGCCTAAAAGCTATAAAAAAAGTGTGCCTCATAAAAAATGACGATCTAAGCGAAGCTTATTATTCTTTGAGAATTAAAATGAAATGTTTAATTTTACTTAAATGAATATAAAGTTAGAATTAAATAGCGGTTTACGACTTTAGACGCGAATCAATATAAAATTTTATGCTGAACAAATTCGATGCTAACAAGAAACTGTGAGCCTCTTTAATCAACATTTCGAAATTCGTATTTCATTAGCATTCAATTATCACAAGTAACCACAGTTTTCGCTTTTTGCGCTCGGCGAATCGCGAATACATTTCTTAATCGTTAGTGACAAAGTAATGAAATCAGTTTTAATAAACGCATAAAAGTTGCCGTCTGCTTAAAACGTTAATCTACAAAGTCATTCTTAGACAGCCCATTCGCCCACGCGAATTTCGCTTAAGTCGATAGAAAGTCTATTTTACAGTTTTTACAAAAGTTTTTTTGGGCAAAAACCATTGCCAATCAAAGTGATAGTCACGCCAAAAAATTACACGGAAATCGTTGAATTTAAAATTTCAATTATGAAAAAAATTCGGCTTAAAAAGTTTTTAATTTAATAAATCAGAACGAGAAACTTTCTATTAATTAGTAGAATTGAATTTGCAAATGTAATGTTCGTAAAACTGACATTATTGGCAATGAAACATCGAACGCTCATTTGTGAAACTTGATTTTAATCATTTTACAAAAAAATCGATTGATTCGCTAAAATCGTAAATCCGCAAATGGTAATTGTGGAAATATTTTAAGCATCATTTTCTGTTTTTAATTCAACGTGATTCATTCTAAATTACGTTTCTTTGTTGTAATTTTTTGCACGACTGAGCTGCGTTAAGTTTTTGCATAAAAGTTGTGTAATGTTGAAATTAACATTTACTTCCTCGCAGCTAGCGAAGCTATTTTATGTTCAACACGCCAATTGTTTACCTTTGTTGTTGGCATCGCTTGAAATCGGTTCCGATCACAACTTTTTTAAAAGTGGCAACTTTTTCTTAATTCTATTAAATCGAAGGCGGGAATAATTAATTAAAAATTAATCGCTCAAATGTAAAAAAAGTTAATAACTTTTAAATCGAAATATTCTCGAGCGA
This sequence comes from Dinothrombium tinctorium, assembly GCA_003675995.1. Classification (NCBI taxonomy): domain Eukaryota; kingdom Metazoa; phylum Arthropoda; class Arachnida; order Trombidiformes; family Trombidiidae; genus Dinothrombium; species Dinothrombium tinctorium. The sequence goes on along the minus strand of NCKU01001199.1, from coordinate 7,811 downwards.
AAAGTGGCTATTCAAACAATCGCTGCTTCAAACGAGCAGCTAATGATGGGTAAATGAAAGTGAAAGAGCGCGCGATCGGCGAGCGTACATTGCCTCAAACCTCGTTTCTGAACTAGAGAAGCAATTTCTTGGAAATTGCGGCAAAACACAGCATCCGAATGGGTGCGATAATCGAGCAGCTGATGGCAAGTTGCCGATTTGTTATTACTTGCAAAGCATGTTTCGGTTTAAATGTGCTTCGGATTCACTATTCGGAAGCCAAGGAATGCGCGAAACGCGAGAGAGTGAAAGCGCGAGTGAATGAGTGAGAGTGAGAGTGAGCAGCGATCGAAGCAGATAGTTCGGCGAGAAGGCGAACGGGAGTGAGTGGCGAGCGCGGATTGAGCCATTCCGCAATCAGGAAAAACAGTAATCTAACAGGTTGCATCTTTGGGAATTTCCATTTGTTAAATTTAAGTTTTTTAAATGCCTGACGTCAGACGAAAGGAAACGTCAGTTTCTGCGCGTATACTTAGAAGTGTTTTGCGATTACGAGTAAAAAGGATGAAAATTGCGTTTCGCTCACTGCCTGTTCGTCTTTTCGCTCTATTATTCGCTGAAAAACATTTCATTTTCGCGATTTCGCGGAGGAAATCGTTTCGCGATGTATTCGTCGATTGATGTTTGCTAATCACACAAACATCACTCTGGCAGTCTGCTTGCAGTGACGAGACTGTTGTTGTTGTGCACATTTGCACTTTGCTCACTTTCGCCAAGTTTTGAAACAAACTTTGTTTCTGCGATCGCCGCGCCTTCATATGTTCAGGTATGACTGTTTCGAATGTCCTCGCCTAAGCTTTCGTTTAAAAAACAGCGTTCTTCTTTCGCTGCGATAATCTAATCGCATAATTACAAAAACAAACGGCATAAATCACGTGTGAGGAAAATCCGAGTTGCAGAACACTACTTTAAATCAAAACCTCTGAGCTCTCCGTTTGTGTTTTTCTCTTTCACATTGCGAGCACAATTCGCTGATTCAATGCAACATTTCCTCTTCACGATAGTCGCAATACTTCATGTCGTCGGAAAAAAAGTATTCGGCCGAACTTCGTCAAGAAGCTAGTGCTTTGCCGATCGATCAGCAGCAGTTGGTCACCATTCAAAGCTCAAGTTCATCGCACACCACTGAAACTCACTATCATCCATCTTACGTCGATTCAAGCGAGCTTATGGCTGCATTGATCGGGCCACAAGTGACGCCGTCTTCGCAAGCGATGTCTTCACCTTCATCACAACAACCATCACCTTGTCATCAACAACCACCGTTGCTCTTAACTTTGGGCACTCCTCAGCGATTGCAGAATTTAAATTCACAACCTCAGCAACACTCCACTGCGCAACAATCTCAATCTCACAGTGTTAATGTCTCACAAAATGGATTTAATTCAACAGGTATTTACTTCGCTCTCCAACAATAGTTCAATTTGATGTGATGTAAATTTTGAAAAGGCCCATTCTTAAGAATAATCGAGCAACCGACAAATAGGATAAGATACCGGTACAAAAGCGAGAAAGGCTCTCACGGAGGCTTAACGGGTGAAAGTAGCACGCAAACGAAGAAAACATATCCAATGGTCAGAGTATGTTTCATTTTCTCTTTTACGCGGCTCAAAATTCACTGTAAAACTTTAGTTAGAAAATTATCGAAGTTCGCGGCAATTATTGGTGAAAGCGAGTCTTTACACCAACGAAGAAAATCCAAAGCCGCATATTCACAAATTAATGGGCAAATACTGCAATGAGGAGGGTGTCTGCATCGTACCTTTGGGCGAAAATAATACAGCGATGTAAGTCGAAAGATGATGAAAATTTTAACGAAATTGCTCCTTTTGAATACGATATTTTACGCAGATTTCAAAATCTCGGAATACTTTTCGTGGGCAAGAAGGAGGTCCCTGAGATTTTGTATCGACAAAAGTTAGATGAACAGCGATTACTACGCGTTTTTAACGACGAGTCAAATTTATCTGGTATCCGTTCACTTGTTTTGAGTCTAATTTTAAACAAAATGTTTTTCAGAGGAGGAAAAACAAAGGTTGAAAGAAGAGGCCGAACGCGAAGCAAAGCGTATCAACTTGAATAGTGTCAAAATTTGTTTTCAAGCGTTTGATTGCAACAATGACGTCCATTATCCTATCTGTGATCCAGTATTTTCTCGTCCAGTTGCAAACCAAAGTAAGTTTTTTTCACTACAATCATCATCCGCTAACTTAAAAATTGAAAACCATTAGAATCACCTGACTCAGGAGAATTGAAAATAGTGCGAATGGATAAATATTCAGGAGTGTGCACCGGTGACGAGGAAGTGTTTCTTTTGTGTGAAAAAGTGAACAAAAAAGAAATCAAAGTGCGATTCTTTGAAGCTGACAATGAGGGTAGTGTGCTGTGGGAAGCATATGGAAATTTCACTGAAGCCGACGTTCACCATCAGGTTGCGATTGTTTTTCGCACGCCTCCGTATAGAGACCAAAACATCGAGAATGCGGTTCAAGTTTACCTTCAGCTTTACAGACCAAAAGATGGTGAATATAGTGAACCGCGACCATTTACATATAAACCAAAGGAATACGATAAAGACTGTGTCGATATAAAACGCAAGAAAGTGTCTCATTACAATCCCGGCTTTAGCGGCGGTAGTTTCGGACATTTTAGCGGAAACGGGCGATATATCGCTTCCGGCGACGGTGATTCCTCTTCGGGACCAACCTCGAACAGTGAAGGCAGCGGAATGAATTATTACGGTAATCATTGTAGTTTATTCGTTTTTAAGCATTGACGAGTTCGTTTAATTTAATTAAAATTAAAAATTGCGAATCTATACATGTAAACATTAATAGGTCACGGAAATAATACTCACGGATATTATAGGAACAGTAATACGTGTGCAACACAGCCACAAACGAGTTGGGCATTAAATAGTCATTTGAGCATAAATCGAGTGATAAAATATGACAAGGATCAAATCAATTACTCAAACGTTTCGTTGTTCACTCAAATTGTGGTGCAAACATTGCGAAGATTCGCGATCAGCGGCGATTTAAAAGCTATGCTCACATCATTTCGAGAGTTGATACCGATACCAGACGAAGAAGGCGATACGTACGAGATTTGCCTATTAAGATTTGCACTTTAACCTCAACACAAATTTTCTTCTCCTCTCAGAATTCTTCATCTTTCCGTTATGCATCAAACTCATAAAACGTTTGAGTTCGTCAAACTTTTCATTCAGTTGTCTGCTTTATTACCCGACAATGTGATCAATGCGAAAAACAATTTGCATCAAACTCCACTCCATTTAGCAGTCATTTTGCAGCAAGCAGAAATTGTTGCCGAAATAATAAAAAACGGTGGAAATACGAACATAGCTGATCTCAATGGCAATACGGCCTTACATTTAGCCTGCAAAATTGGCGATTTGTCTGTGATAAAAATGCTCTTAAATCGTCGTATTTACTCGAGAAAACATTTTCTTCCGAACGCTGGCCAATTAAATTACGACGGTGTTTCGCCGCTTCACATTGCTGTAAAGAACAGATTTCATAAAATAGTCGACGCACTCATTGAGTTTGGTGCCGATATCAATGCTCGCGAAGGCAAAAGTGGCCAAAGCTGCTTACATATCGCTGTAGCGAATGATGATCTCTCACTTGTGAAATTGCTTTTATCAAAGGTAAGAAAGATCTGCAGTGTTCACTCAGCGCACGCATTCGTGTTTGCTTTCGTTTAGAAATCGGTTGATGTAAATCAACAAGACTACGCTGGCAATGCGGCTTTGCATTTAGCCTGTGCACACCGCCTAAATCATATTATAGAAGCACTAATTGACGCCAACGCTGATTTATTTATCGAAAATTACGATTATGATTCCGGCGACGAAGAAGGTTGTCGAAAGCAAGTGGATTATGAAGATGATTACATGAAAACTGGTAAAACACCTTCTGATTATTACCCTGAATTATGTGATATTGCGAAAGAGCGTCGCTCAAAAAGTAAACAATGCGAAGAAGCAGAGAAGCAATGTGACGATGATGGCTACTCGAAAGTAGACTCAAAAATTTTCGATTCTGGCTATGGAAGTAGTTAAGTTTTTAAAATATACTCGTTCGAACGTATTTAACAGAGGGCTTTCAATAATAGGGAAGATTAATATTGTTGACGAAGAAACACTTGAAAGAATGTGCACACTGCTCGATCCACCGTCGACAGAATGGGAGAAGCTGGCCATGTTTCTTGGTATAGATGAAGATTTAAACCTAAAAACGGAAGATAGTCCGACACGATATATCATGGAACGCTTTGAGGTAACAATATAAGTTTTGGGATTTATTATTGAACGTAAATTTTTCATAGAAAAGAGGTACGCTGTCCTTACTCGAAGCAGCACTCGAGGCTGCTGGATTACATGAAGTTAAGCGAATTGTTAAAGAATCTACTCAAGTTTTGCAAACGAATTTATAGTATTTTTTATATGTGTTATTAACGCGTTAAGATTTTTTCAATATTTTTCAAAACTTTGCAAATTGTTGATTTTATATTAAAGATTTACCGTATTTGAAACACCATTCGTACAGACAGCTTTCATTTAATCTCGAAGTTTGCTGTCTTCACTTTATCGCCCGAGCTTTTTCACTCTTCGCGACCAGCGCTTCCATCAATCGCAACTTGCCTTTTACGTGCTGAAACGATGAAACGAATTGTTAGCTCCAATATGGAAACTTAGAAATGAGTATTTACTTTGTAGTTTGAATACACCGTTTCCAAATGAACGCGATCTTCTTTTTCGACTTTTCTTCCCATTTTCTTCTGAAAATCTTCTTCGAATGTTTTGATTACCTTGCGCAAATGCTTCTTTTCTTCGGCAGCCTTCCGCATTTCATTCAACAATTCAGAATAAGGAAGTTCATGCAAATTGCTATGAATGCTGCTCTTTTTCGTCGCCGACTCTTCTTCCGTTTTTTGCTGCTGCTGCTGTCGTTTTTCCGACTCGAGCGAGTTTTTTCTCGAACCAGTTGGAGATGAGAAATTCATCGCCACATGCTCCAAAATTGGTTGCAATTCTGTCGAGTCTTTTTTAACTGCTTTCGAAGACAATCGCGAAGCCGCGCGCTTTAACACTCGATAACGATCATATATTGGACGCATCACGTCGCGATCTTCTTTACTTTCTGGTCTTCCGAACAAGCTTTCATACTTGAGCAGAGCTTTCTGAAGCTCCAGCTTTTCGACCAACACTTGTTCTGGTGTCATATCTTCAACAAACTCTGGACGCCCGGCGAGTTCACGTTTCTCTTGCAAGCTCCTCTGTATTTCCTGCAGCACATTTTCCATTAAGTGTTCAGCTCTTTCGTCGACTGAAATTTTCGAGAATATCTCAACTTCGAAATCATTACTTTCGTTGCGTTTGCTCACGTGCACATTCGAGTTAATATCACTGTAATACCAAACGTTATTACGATTTGTCGGAACACTTAGCTCAAGTCTCGAGTCTTCTCTCAATTCTTTCAGCTCCTTTCGATGCCTATTCAGCTCGAGCAACAGTGGTCTGGCAATGCTAGAACTCATTTTTTGCTCGTGTGACGGCCGATACCCGTTCTCCTGCTCGTACTCATTCTCGAACGCTTTCAACCTTTTCTTCAAAGAACTAATGCGCTTTTTGATATCTTTCATCGCCACACTTTCAATCGGATTCAAACTTTTCTTCACTGAAAATATTTCTTCTTGCTCAACCGGAGGCGACGGTGGAATCGTCTCATCCAAATGCGCTACTCTCTGACTTAAGAATCCTCTGTAGGCACTTGGAGACACGGGCGCCTCGTATGAGTTCGCCTTCTTTAAAAATTGAAGAGATGAATGCTGTAGTAAAGAATGACTTAAACTATTTCCCGAATTTGATGCGTGAGAAAGTGAAACTTCATCACTGCCATTCCTATTACCATTCAGTGATGGCCAGCTGTATCTGTGCTCAGAAACGATTGGTTCACACCCATCCGCGTTTTGATGAAGTGAATTTAAGTCAAATGCAGGAATTTCACGCAAAACAGAATTTGGCGATGTGTTTGACACTGTGTCTTTAGCACTTGACTCAATATGTTTGTTCTCTGAGTTCGATACACTGAACGCCGAATTCGAACATCTCTTGTCAGAAAGGTGATTTTGATGAAAACTTTTCGCTTCAATGTCTCTGTGCATCATTTTATAATTATTTTCTTTCAAAGAATCCGTTGCCTCTTTCACACCAAAGCTCACATATTCATACTCATCCTCGCAACTTTCGCCTTTATCAATTAAACTAACTTTAGAATCTATCGGATCTTCGTGTAAATTCATCGGCGAAATTCGACTACTCTCAAATTCTTCCCTGCAAACCGAGCTAGCACCGAAATTCTCAGTTTCCCGGCGTTTTGCGTGCGGAGGATGCGGACTCATCGACGCTATAGGACTTTCACCTTTCAGCAGATCAGACGGCAAAATCTCTTCGTGACTGCTGCAACGCCTCATTTCAAAAACATCCAATGACTTCTTCGATTCGTTCATGTGTCTTTCTTCTGAACTCGAACGCTGTGCAGGGCTTTGTAAAGCCAAAAGTTTTCTTTCCTTACGCTTTCTGCTACTTTGCGAATTTATGATTGATAAGTCGTCGATCATTAAAATGGGAAGATTAGAATCATCCGTTTCTAACTTCAGTGATGACGCTTCAGACTTGTATGAGCTCGAGGAAACACTCATAAATGAATCTTCCATTTCATTTGCTGGTATGTCCACATGTAATGGAGGCAATGTATTGAAGCGTGACAGCAATGAAACAGATATTTTTCTTTTGCCTTCGAATATCGTTTCGTACTCTGAAATGAAAATTGTCACAATCTGATTCGTTAACGCCTGTTCCTTCAAGCCTTTGTAGTCGTCCGAAGTCACYCTGTAGAACAAAAAAAAAAACAAAMAAAAAAAAAACAAAATAAATAACAAAATCAATGCGCTCTTCTATCTTTCAAACGCTTCGTCAACTTGCCTAAACACATTAGGTCCAAACACGATTCCCAGAGATGCTGAGTTCATTCTATTCTGGCATTCTCGTGAAGCCACTCGCCGCAAAAAGTTTGATAAGTACTTCAGCATATAGTAATTCTCGTCAGGCAACGAAACAACTAAACTTTGCAGCTTATAAATAGTACCTTCTTTATCGAGAGAGAAATCTATTGGACAATTATTCAACCCGATTAAATTCAACTTACACATTATTACACATTCATTACCTTTTACTGCATCTACAAATGCTGAGTGCATATTTGTAGGAATCAACGAGTCGGGAAGTTCTCTGAGAAACAGCTTCAAAAGTGCGGCTGCAGAGGGTATGTCGCCTTCGCTTTCTAACGGAGCATCACCTTCCGTGTCGAACGTTGCGCGCAATTTCTCGATCAACTTTGCATTGCCGCTTGTTCTGAACAGACCTTCGAACTGAAAACCATCGTTTTCTTCGATAAAGTTGCACAAACGCGACATCACAAACGGAATCGAAGGTTCTTTCGCAGAAGCGACATTGCCGTAATCTTGGTGCGCTACTACTTCCAGTGGCGTTCCAAACATTTTGAAATCCGACTTGCCACTCGTCGAGTTCGGGCTACAAGTCGACTTTCGTCGAGTTAGCGGCGAACTAATCAATCTTCGCATTCTGTCGATGCGACTTTCAATTACTTCGGTGCTCTAGTTTCGAAGAAAAGCTTATTTTTGTTTACAATTTTCACAATCATAAAGTTCAAAACAGCGATAGAAAA